>JAQIWH010001742.1:0-29078 GCA_034695005.1 Cryptops parisi
CTCAAAATTTTGCACAAAATTGCAGTGATTAGTCACTTTTGCACCACCTTACAAAATCGCATAACGAATTTTTTTTTTTTGCTTTATAACAGAGTTCTTCGCATAATTTAAAAACCGCTTAGTCCAATGTGAAAAAAAAAATCGCATATACAGTAGAAATAAATTGCAGAAATCAAAAATGGAATTACTCAAAATTCGCATAAATCAAATATCAAATTTCCCAACGTTCGCATAAATTTAATTTCGCATAAACCGAAACGTGCAAAAATTAAAAATGGATTTTTTTGCATTGTGTATGCGAATACAGTATATCTGTATATGACAGTAGGCGATATAAAGAGTATTCTTAAAAATCATTTTCAATGTACGGTAGGCCTGTTCAGATAAATCAGTGCATTAAAATTTAATTTGACTTTTAACCTGTTTTTCAGTTATGCTAGTCAAATTAAACAAAATGTATTTACACATATGCGTTTTTAAATGTTTTTATCTTGTGTACTGTACAAGATTAATATTTTGTAGTGCTGATTTTTTAATACAAAAATCTAAGTCAATCACATTTGATTGTTTGTCATTTTGCCCATACAAGCTGAATCACGAAGCTTTTCCTGTAATTTCTAAGACAACATAAAAAGTAATCACGATTATATTGTTTGTTCAAAATAAAGTTGTAGTGACAGCCAGTGATAATAAGTATGTCGAAGAAAAGTTTATTTCACGATGAGAAGTATTTAGAATACTAAAACACGTTGGTAACCTTCAAAATCGAAAATCACGATTTTTGTGATCATAAAGGCGCGTTTACACGATGATAGTTTTGGAGAAAGTTGCTGTTCTGACAACGACTATCGCCACAGTTATCTTCGTGTAAATGATGTCTAATATCAACTTTTAATATATAATTTTGAACGTTTTCTACAATGATAAACATATTCTTATAATATTTTAGATATTACTGTATATGAAACCTCATTTACACGAAGATAGTTGTCGCTGTCATCACAGCACTATCGCCAAAACTATCATCGTGTAAACTCGACTACATGCTTAGACCATATACTTTTTTACATATTTACAAGGTCAAGGGTGAGATTTTCATAGAAATGTGAACCCAATATGTTATTTCTTCATTTCCTGGTTTTTGAGAAGTTCTTCACACAAGTGATGTGTTGTGTTTTGTAGTGTGCCAAATGCCCTTGGGGGTCAGTTAGATTACAGTAATGAAATATGGTTAGTGTTAGCAAAGAAAATCGTGACAACAACAATGAGTAGAACTATCACGTTGAGTCAGACAGACTGAAGTTATTATTATTTGATTTCATAAACATTTGGATGTGTTGTCATTGTGTTTAGAGTTTTGTATTAATTACTCAGAACGGGTGGATTCTTTGCAGTTCTAAACTTACTCTTATTCTTGGACAATCATCCGATGACTTGTTGTTAGTTCAATGATTGGTGGTTTCAGTAGAATAAGTTTAAAATCCAGGGATCGTGATGAGTTCGAGTTAAAGTTAATGTTTATCATATCTCACGGTGTATCGAGATAAAGTGTTTCGTGGAATCTATTAATATCTCTTCTGCATATCATAAAATGATGAGTTCACTAACAATTCGTTATGAATGTTTACAAGGAGTTGGTGATTATGTTTGTAGCTCGTGTTACGGTTTATAAAGAAAAGCGATCATTGGTGCTGGTGTGGGCTGGATTTGTACACCTCGATTTATGCGAGAATCACGTTCTGCAAAAACATCGCATGCATGATTTGAAAAACCGTGTATATCGAAATTACAAGTAAGTGGCAGAATGGCA
The DNA here is from genome assembly GCA_034695005.1 of Cryptops parisi. Taxonomy (NCBI): domain Eukaryota; kingdom Metazoa; phylum Arthropoda; class Chilopoda; order Scolopendromorpha; family Cryptopidae; genus Cryptops; species Cryptops parisi. The sequence continues at coordinate 1,811 of JAQIWH010001742.1, forward strand.
TGTTTAGTCACTTCTGCGACATCCCACAAAATATCATAATAAAGAAATTTTCTCGCATATAGCGAAAATATGAGGATTTTGTTGTCGCAAATTAGCGAAATCACGAGCTTCGATTTATGCAAGAAATACGTTCTGCGAAAAACCGTGTATATCAAAATTTTAAGAAAGTGACAAAATTACAACGTTCAGTCACTTTGCGACATTTCATAAAATCACATAAATAGACCAATTTTTCTCGCATATGACGATCATATGAGGATTTTTTGTCGCATATTAGCAAAATCGCGTATATGGAAATTGCATTAATCACGGACTGGATTTTTACATTTAACTGCTAGAAGCCCCTCGATTTAAACAAGAATTACATTCAGTGAAAACTTCACGTAATTCGAAAATCGTGAATATCGAAATTTCAAGAAAGTTGCAAAATTGAAGCGTTCGGTCAATGTTGCATTGCATCTTCACACAAAATAACACAATAGAACAATTTTCTCGCATATAACACGTGCATATTTGATTTTTGTCGCATTTCAGCGAAATTGCATATATGGATTATAATAATCGCAGACTACGACTACCTGTATAAAGTATCAGTTGACATAACCTGTATTTTGTGCCAACTAATATCTTGCACCAATATCTTATTATTGTATCTATCTGAAGCTTATAGAAGATTCGATTGAAGGAATTTAGTACAATTTTGTAAATGGTAGACATATTTAGAATTTTTAACACTTGTTTTTAGAAAGTTGACTTGGAAAAAAAAATATAGCCAAGAGTGTTAAATTGGTTGGAAAAACGAGTTGAAGGTCGCATTGTTGTCCATGGTCAACTGTCTCTCTGGGTAAGATGATCAAGAAGATGCATCCACAAAGAAGACAATGTTCATGAAAAATGCTCATGGTTCCTTGCTTAGGTTGTGGCCTTGTAATTACACTTGTCAAATCCGGTTTCAAGCATGTTTGTGCACAAGTTTACTTTTTACCAAGAATTACATTGCTAGATTTTATATATTTTCTTACATACATGGAATATAGGTGTAATGTATGTAAATACATAATTGCTCTTATAAATCAAAATCTGACAGCACTTCTGACTTTTCAGAATTCTTCATATCCAATTTTATGTTAAAAATTATCGAAATATTTTTTAATACAGTAGTATAAATAACGGTATTTTTGTGTATGTTACAATATTCTAATATTCACTATATTCACACACTAAAAAACTCGATTATCCGAAATTCCGCTTTATCCGAATTAGATAAAATATGTCATTTTAGTATAAAAATTGATATATTATCAATATATAGTACAATCATTGACAGTGTTGTAACTGAATAGTTACAACACTGTTTGGATAATATACACAGTTACAACACGGTATTGTAAAACCTTCAAAAACTATAATTGGACACTACTGTGTTTCATTGCAACACTAACGTTTATATTTTGTTTACATTTTTTAGGTCATTATTTTAAATATATTTTTTGGCAAGGATTTAAGTTATACTTGACTAATTTTTATTGTTATAATCCGACATTAGAGAATCTTAATCGAGGTACAAACCCGTGTTTCTGATAATATATGTGTAAATACATCCTTGAAACAAACCAAGAAACATTATTATTGTTCCAGAATCATCGCTATTTGTATCGTTAGACAACGTAACAAAAATTAGCTGGATTTTTATATTGGATTATCAAATTTGTTTTGCTAACAAGTACGAAAATGTTTTTCAAAGAAACGCTTTTTATATAGTTTCCCTTTATGCGAATTTAAATTTATGTGATATTCGATTAATGCGAGTATTTGAGTAATTCCATTTTTGATTTTTACAAGTTTCGATTTAAGCGAATTTTGGTTTACGCGAATGCGATCTTCGAGTAATGTGATTTCGATTCGAGTTTCGAGAAATTCCATTCGGTTTCTGATTCGATATGTTGAATTTTTTTGTTACATTGGAAATAACGGTTTTTGATTCATGCGGTTCTCACTTCATGCAATTTATTGGACTATACAGTACTGTGTATTATCATACACGTCTTTAGATGCCAGTAAACGTTCAATTTTCAGCTTTTAAAGTCATTCTCAGCTCACAAGTTAAGCTAATATAAAGCGTATAACAATTAATGTTTTTTTTAAATTACACCCCAAACGGGATAAATCAACATATTTTTACATGCTACAACAGTACAGGGTGGGTCAAAAGTCACTTCACCATAATATTTTATTAACACATAATGGTAACCTAAATTTTGCACCACTTTGTATATTTATAAATTGCGGTTATAACTAGTGCCTATACTATATAGGCGGTATACTGTATGTTGTGTGTGAGCAAATATTAAGTGATTTATCGGAATAGAAAGTTCAAGTGTTGTTAAATGTGTTATAACCTATTTCAACTTCTCCCAGAGGAAGAAAAAAAGTCACTGGTTGACTGTAACAAACCGTTTGATCCATTTTTGCTATGAAAGGTAAAAATGAGGAAGTCAGTAGTCCTGTGGAAAAATATTAAGACGTGTAACGTAAGCTCGTGGTGGAGCTGAAAGTTAATGATACAGGAAATGCCCTTTGAAAAGATGAGAATTAATTCTAGGTTTCGAGGGTGGGGACATTTCGCGAATCGATCGGAATTTTTACATATATGACATCATCACGATTCAATAAAAAGTGAATGTATTGTTATTTTTCTCCACAAAAATATGGCTGAAACACGTTTCCGTGAAGTGTTATCTTTGGACGAGCATTTTCTCACTTTGAACCTATATACCTTGGCCTCGTTGGAAACCACCCACGCATCGTGGAGTGAAACACGAAGGGCACAAGATAAATAAGTCAAGAGGTTGTAGGAATTATTCGAGGGTTATGACTCTTGTTGGTTAGAAACATTAGTACTAGTAGTAGACACCCGGAAGATCATGATGTACGAAACAACAACAACGTGAGAACATACCGATGGTAAACGTGTGTTGTTGTACACATACCTATGGTAAGTTCCAAGGAGAATGAGAAAAATGTATACTACTTGAAATGGACGATCATGACCATCTTAAGAATGTGCATGTGTTTGGCATTTTTTGTAAGGTAGATATACGAATATTGGGAAAGATCATTCTGAAGAACGAATAAAAAAGTCTGGTTTTTGTATATGGAGTTCTCACATTATGCGAATTCCGTATATGCGATTTCGCTGTTACGCGACGAGAAAAATTGCTCATACTCACAGCTGCACCTACGCAAGACATTTTAGCTATTAGGCGATTCTGGCCATGGATTTTTTATTTTTATGGTAACTATAACTTCGTTGAACGCGATTTTCGATTTATGAGAGGATTTTTGCAGAAAATGTATTTCGCATAAATCGAGGACTACCTATACTTTATACCAATTTTAATATTTATTTGCGATGATTCACCTTGTATAAAAATGGGTTGCAGTCAACTTTTGTTTGGGAAATCAATTTAGACACAAAAGCGACGTTTTATATTGCGAACTTACAGGCTGTTCGCAATATAAAATTGACTAAGGTCTCTAAAGTCTCTAAACAAATGTTAACCACAAATGCTAGGCATCAAAGCAAAGCAAAAAGTCTATATAAATATGAGTCCGAAAACGCATACTCATTTGCATACCTACAACCTACCAAGATTATGAGACAGTAGTTCTTATGCATTTATGTGACTTAACCTTGTGTTATCTTAAAAAGACAGCATTTTCGGACCCTTGTTTATGGGTTGTTTGATTTGTTTCAATGCGTATCTGTATTTTACAGCTTTTTAGGCGCATCCTGTATATCAACTTTGGAATGTACATTACGTCTAAAACACTGTCAACATAATGTACAGATTTAGAATTAAACTAAAATAGTACTTATGCAATAGGCATGCTTATAAGTGAGTCGTTGATAACCATTACTATGTGTTAGTTGAATATAATTTCGGCATTTTAAACCATTTTTACAAGAACAGATTTGCACTGGACAACTTCTATATCATTTTTTAATAATAATAATTCAAACATTTAATTTATTGTGAATGACTGTCATAAAAGGATCGACAAAGGTGCAATGTACTTCTTTCTGTATCACCAAGTTAATGACAAGATTGCGTGTTGTGTCGATTCCAACACATATCCAAAAGGATCACTTTTTCGTTTTTGACCTTCATAAACGAATATCTGTCAGTATTTTTCTCCAAGACGTTTTTTTACATATAATTTTTTTTTTATACATATATAAATATTTCATTTTTCAGTAACGACCAGTGTCAAGTTTGAGATTTTCCCCAACTTCCCACTTTTTCTTGTGTAATTTATTTCCCTTTTTTTACACCGAAGGAAATAGAAAACCTTTCCATTGCAAATGACTATACGTCTCACCTTTTCAGGTTCAAAGTCCTAATCAAGTGACCTTATCATTAATTCCCAACTGGATCATTCTGGTTAAGACTGGATCTCTAAAATATATATCCCACATTTACATTTATATTTTTTGTAAATTTATTTATTTATTTTGGTCATGACTTTTCGGAGAAAGTTTAATTGCACACTTTAACCAATGGAAACTGTTTGAATATATTCTTTAAAAAAAAATTGGACATTTTTCTTTGTGGAAAAAACTTCGCAGGAAATTCCAACTAGTTTAGTCTTTTTTTTAAATATATGTATAACATTTTTGATGGATGAATAAATATAATGCTATTTAATATGACTAATAGTATAGGCGGTTCATATCTTGAGTAGCGATCAACTATAGTCACTGGCTGAATCGTCTATTGTTACTGTGTGTGTAAAAAAAAGTTTCTATCTATGAAAGTGGTTTGACTAACTAATTTAACAAGATTTTTAAAAAAAGGAGTGCATACTAAATAGTCAAAAGTTTTATATAATAAGAATATATGATTAACATACTTAAGACTTTTTCATGGCCAAACTTGTGTCATGTTTTCACACAATTCTTAAGACATCTGATTTTTCAACAGATTTTTCAAAATGAATAAATTTTGAATCTATGATATATTTTGTAAAGGCACTTGCAATTTTTGGTGTGGTAAGTCGAACAATGTGACGTGAGCTTCTTGACATACAGTTATTATTGGTTAGACAAGAACCTAACGTCACAGTTGTGTTCTACTTGCCACACAAAAACTTATGCGTGTGTTTTATAGTAAAACACAGTACATGGTTGAACATATTTTAATTTTGTATAAAATTACGTGATTATGTATAAATTGAGTTTCACTATTGTACAGGAACGTTGCTGTTACATTTTTTATTTAGGTTCAGGGTGAGTCTTGGGAAAAGTCATGAACCTATGTTTTTTTGTTCTACATGACTTCTAATTAAAACACGTCAGAATTTACGCTAACTGGTACATTCAGTAAGTCAAATACTTACTAATTGCTTTTTTGTGTGTGTCTAATTTAGGTTATAAAGATTTTATTGTACAGCAAAAGTTGTTTTGTAGTAAAAGTTTCTAGTTATTTCAGAATATAATTTTGGAGTTCGTTTATATAAAAACTGTAGAATATAAAAATTTCTGGAAAATAAACTTTTACGGATAAACGAAATTTATGTTTAACATTACATCACGTCAATATACATAGAGATTCGTGTAATAAATAATACGAGAGCTGTTCAAATTTGACCCGGATTTATTTAACATCTTTACATTGAAGAAAATCCGGTTTTATTTGAACATCTTGTATATATTTATAGTGTTTATACATATGTAACCGGCAATGTATAAAATCCAGGCATTCTATAGCCAGAATGTGTAAATTATATAGAATGCTAAGCCTGGTTTAGGCAATGTATGGAAATAGCATTGAAATAGTTACGTAAAGCAAGAGTTTAAGTTGGTTTCAAAACTAGGTCTAAATTTAGAATAAAATATTTTTTAGAGGAAATGTTAATTAACCTAAACAGTTCTATACAAGGTGTTATTTCATACTTTACCAAAATAGGCTAGTTATTTTATAGAATGCCTAGATTCTATACATTACCGGTAACATAAATAAATGTAAATTTTTCTATATATTCTTATATATGCAAAAAAATAGTTTATTTATTTTTATATATAAAGAAATTTTATGTATTTTGTTTCGCGTACGCTGGAATTTTACAAATGTAACGGTATTATGAAAAAATACAAAGAAAAATACTTGAAATTGTTGGTACTGTACTCAAATTGAAAATGTACTACATTGCATACACCATGTAATTTGCTTTTATAACCAAAACATTCCAGCCAAAGAAAAGGGGTACCAACCCGTGCCTAATGTTATTATTTCAAACTGGGTGTGCGAACTTTGTATACCTACAGTTTTGGTGTCAAAGGCCAATGGGTGAGGTTAAGATCGGCTATTTGGGGTCGAGATGATACGTAAGGACCTCTTTCCTCTAAAATAGACAGTCTCCAAAAAAACAGTGAAAAAGAAGTTGTGTTCCACTAATTGCAACAACCCACTTGAAGGCTTTATTGAGGTCTGTGCGAATTTAACTAATGGAAAAACTAGCATAGGTTTGTGTTGTATGAGAAGAAAAGAAAAACTGGTTACTAATTTGTAATCACTTTGTATATTTTAATAGTAAGTGATATAGTGGAGGGGGGGGGGAGAAAGGATGAGGTGATTTTGATTGATGTTTTCAGTGACATACTGTAATTTGTTTTTGTTGTTAGGTGTTGTTTAACACTGGAAATGGATGGGCAAAGGAAACCAGAGTGTATTGAACCATGAGACGATGAAAATGTTGGAGGTGGATTTTACAAATGGAGTTTTTATTTTCTAGGGTGTTGCTAATTCTTCGTTTTGTGTGTGGAAAATACAGGGTGTAATATCGAATACAATGAAACGAGCGTGAAATATGTGGTTACACGATTATAAAAAAGTAGAATTAGATGATTCTTTTGAATTTTTTTTTTCTAAAGAAATATTGTGAGCTTCGCTTGGTTTTTGGCTATTCAAGAAAGTTTTATACAGGGTGTTTTTAAAGTCACCCTTCGGCGCAATAAAGAGAGGTTCAAATGGTTTGCGGAAAAAACAAATACATTTAAAATGCTTTTTACATAAGTAATGCAAAAAAATTCATTTTTGATTTATGCATGCTTCGATTTGTGCGAATTTTGATTTATGCGAATTTTGATTTGTGCAAATTTAAATTTATGCGATCGTTGAGTAATTTGATATTTGATTCATGCGGGCTTTCAGTAATTCCACTTTTCATTTGTGCAATTTTCGATTTATTATTTTTATATGCGATTTTTTTTTTATATTAGACTTATGCAGATTTTGATTTATACGAAAGACTATGCAGTTGTCGTTTTATGCTTTTTTTGTTTTGGTGCACGAGCTTAAAAAACTTCCCCATCAATTTGACGGGTTTAAAGCTAGTATTTTCATAAAACGACTGTAGATGACAGTATACATTCAACTCCCAGCTCGCTTATCTCACAAGTGAAACTAATATAAAGAGTATAAAAATTCCTTAATATGGTTAGTTACTATTAATCAGTCATTATTTTACATTAATAGCTATTTAATCTTATTGTTTATTGTTATTTGTTAGTCGAATGACTTTTGAAAAATGTGTGCAAGATATTTTCGTATTTTTTCTTGTATGAATAATGAAAATCGACTATGAATAATTTAAATACCGGAGATAATGATATTCATAAGACATAAAATATGACAGTATTTTTTTTCTGCACGACAAATAGTTTTCATCAAAGTTTTTTTTATATATTTTATTTATGAAATTCATATACAAAAATTCTATTCTTCTGCTTCCAGCGTACTTGTCATGAAAGTACTCGCAAAATATGATGATGCGATTTTTATGATTACATATGATAATGCACTTCCTATGAAATCTCAGCACGCTATTTTTTTGTGTGTATAATGTTTTGTTTTGAATATCTCCCCCCAAAATATGTGTATGGTAAATAAATGTACAATGAATTTTTGTTAACCGGATACTCGAGTCGTACTAGAGATGTTCAAATTCGAACCGGATTTTGTTGCATCCAGTAAAGCTAAGGAAATCCGGTTCATATCTGAACTGCCTGCGGCGAAATAAATTATTGAAACGTTTTTGAAATGGAATTCTCACGAATCACGAAATAATAGTGAACCATGTCCCATAAAATACGGTTGTTTTCACTGTCCACTTAATACCCTAGTGAATTTGAATTTTAGTCGTTTTGTTTATTCGTGTAATGTAATGATTTCGTTTGTGACCTATAAAAACAAAGTTTTGCACTCATTTCAAAAGTGATAAAATATACGATTTACAAAAAAAAATAAATTATTTTTTCGTAACTGTTCTCGTTTTGGTATTAAGTGTTACTTTCGCGAAGATGAAGAAAAATCCGTAGCAAGGGCACCCAGCCAATGGACAGATTTATTATGTCGTATAATAGCAGTGGCCAGTTATAATTTAAGCAGTGGAAAAGTTTGAATTCATGAAATTATGATGATTACAAATTCATTGTGTGGTACACTTAGATACGTTTTTTATTTGCAATTATATTGTCATTAGGTCAGGCTTGTGATATAATAGACTTGTATGAAAGTCATTTATTGTGTTTCACGATTTGTAACGAAGTTTGTGATGAACGAACAAAGAAATTTGAAATGTTAGAAAAAATTTTGTTTTTTTATTTTAAAGTTTTTTTGCTTTATTTTGAATATAATTTTTATATTTTATTTTATTTTATTGAATTAATTTTTTTATTTTGTTTATAAAATTTGTTTTTAATATTTTGTTTTTAATTTAAAAATGTTTATTTTTATATTTTTTTAAAATTTAATTTTTGTTTATATTTTTTAAATTAAAATTTTTATTTGTTTTAAATTGAAAAAAAAATTAAATTTTGTAAATATTTTTTTTTTTATTTTAATTTATTTTAAACTTGAATTTTATTATTTTATTTTTAAAATTAAAAAAAAAAATTTGAATTTTAAATACAACATAAAAAAATTACAATTTAAAATATAATGTGAAATTTAAATAAAATAAATGTAAAAAAGTAAAAATTATTTGATTTTTCTTTAAACCATTTAATTTATTTTAAATTAAAAAGTTGTAATTTTGTTTTTGAAAATGAAAACTTTTTTTTGTTGATATATTTAATTTTGAATTTCAAATTTGTTATTATTTGTTTAAAATGCAAAGTTTTTGTTTTATTTTTTTTTTAAATTAAAAAAATTTGGTACTAATCCGTTATCCGGCCAAGAACCACGGGATGGAGTTGCAGTTCGATGGTGGAGCGTGCGATCGATCACTGTAGAAACATGTGCTTTTGATGACAGGTACTGGATTAGGTTGAGTAAGTTTGTTTCGACTTGAGCGTTTGTCCTAACCCGGTAACCGTAATATCAAAAACACAAAATACATGTTTACCACAGTGATCAAAGTTTACCAAACAGTGAACGATCACACACAACTCGATCGGTGGTTCTTGGCCGGATAACGGATAAAGACAAAAATTTTTGTTATTTTATTTTAAATTTAATTCAAGTTTTTGTTTTTAAAATGTAAACATTTTTATTTTTTAAAATTTAGAATTTTATTTTTATTTTAAAATCGTAACATTTTTTTTACAATCTATTTTACAATTTTTTTTGTGATTTTGCATATTTAAAAACAAATTTCAATCCATGATTTTCTCTATTCACTATACACTAGAAACTCGATTATCCGAAATTCCAGTTTATCTGAATTAGGTAAAATATGTTTTTTCAAAATAGGGCATATACATTGAAATTTTGGATTATCCAAATTTTCGTTTATCCGAAATAAGCTTTTCCCATCTCATTCGGATAATCGACTTTATAGTGTACTCAGATTCAGTATAAATATTGTAACACTGATATCGTTGCACAATAATTTGTTCAACCAACCTACAAATGTAACAGTTCTAAAAATTTGTATGTCAATGTTAAAAATAACGAGAGAAAAATTACACAGTAGTAGGGTACAAATATAGTACATTTCCGTTCATTTTAGACGTGCACATTCTTTGTGTCAACTTTATATGGGAGAGAGTACTGTATTCAGTTAGTGGACAATAATGATAATATTTGGAACACTATGATTTCCTGTTTTTGTATCTTGAATGAATGGGTGTGGCATTCATGATAAGAAAAATAAAATAATCGTGAATTGTTGAAAACGGTGCATGATATATATAATAAAAGATTGATGTAAGTTATTCGGTTCCTGATCCACTTATCAAAAAATTATGTTTTAAGCATCCTTTACTATCAATTTCTACTGTATATACATCTCCTCTTTTAGAAAGTGGGGCGTATTACATTGACTTCGATCCTAAGCTTTTTTATATGCAAAACATGTTGATGGTGTTTTTTTTCCATATATATTGAAAAAATAAAATAAAATTAAGAGTTTGGTTAAAAAATAAGTGAATCTTGTTCATTTTAGGTGAAATCAACAAACACAATTTTTTTTTTTACATGTATACATAGAAACTATGCGCATAGATAGTGTGGTTTCCATAGAAGAGACAAGGGAGGGAAGCTGCCGAAGGCAGATCCGTCAAATATTCACGTGATCCGCGCTGTGGCGTGTATGAAATGAGCGAAATAGGCCAGTGGTGCTTAGAAACAGCAAATCAGCAACAGCCGAATTCTCGCGCGCTCCAACTGTATATCTTCTGCGTGTCTGTTTACTCTGTGTTTTGGCAGCAGATACCACGAGAGAGTGAGAGTCGTGTTTTTAAACTGTTTCAAAATTCAAAACATTTAGGAACAGAAAACATACTGATTTTTGTTTTTGTTTTTGTTTTGTTTTTCATTTTGAAGTTTTGTGCTGTGTTTTTTTTTCTTCGGAGTTTTGTGTTTTTGCCTTTATGGTGATATTTTTGGTTTTTGTCGCCAAAACGTAGTGGCTTGTGGTCAACATGCTTTATTAGCGTGACATGAGTGCTCACCACGGTCATTACTATTCGCCCAATGCTGGTTCCAATGCTCATCAAGTCCACTCAACCCTTTTTCCTTCTCTTGCAGACTCCGGGTTCGATTCCGTGCAGGATAAAGAATTGAATTCGGGTGAGTTGAACATTTATTTTCTAAAAATGTTTGTAGTAAGCTATAGTTGTATGTACATGTAGTTTAAATGTGTTGTATATGTTTTTTTGGGGGGTTATGGTTGATTTTGGTCAGTTGTTTTGATTAGTTTGTCTGAAGATGTTTTTTTTTCATGTACAATTCGCTATGTTTTGGTGCGAAAAGCTTGAAAAACGTGCTGTTCGCTCTGAAATCAGCACGTTTGCATCGAATTCCATTAGAACAAGCTATTTAATCTGAATTCGCTATGTTTTGGTGCGAAAAGCTTGAAAACGAACGTGCTATGCATTTATACTGTACAAAATCAGTATTATGTTAAGAGGCTCAAATGGGAAATTTTCCTACCCAAAAATGGGTAATATGAACAAAAACGTTTTGCCAAAAAAATATTTTTAATGATTGAGGTGATGTCAAGCTGTTTTTAGTACCGGTATACCATATTGAACAAACAAATGTTTACTTTTTTACATAAAAAAGTAACGAATCACTAATCTAGGAACAACCCATTGGACTCAGGGATTCTACTACTTTTCTATTGGTAAGAAAATGCTTGTTATGATTATTGTATAGTGTGCCATCACTGATTAATGAATACAACAGTAATAGGGTTTCATCGTTGTGTGACAGTTGACAAGTTGTATGAAACATTCATACAACTGATTCAATTCAGATTTTTACTAAAATTATATATTTTTTGGTTTTATATTACACGTGTTGGTATACTTTATACAGAATATTGATGACGTTTTAAATATGAATTAAAACTAGTAGCATAATATAAGGTGTCCGAAATTTATCTTTAGGTACCGGTACCAGTACTTTACAATTAAATACTTTAGAGCTAAAGTTGTTATGTTAAGATAATTTTTTGACATCTTATAATATTATGTTTTGAAATTCTATGGACATTTTGTAATATAAGATTTCTTTGCTGTGTACTAGATCTAATGTTATGACATTTTTTTCTAAAATTATAATTATTGATTGGATTAAAAATGTTTTATTTAATTATTTTTTGTAATTGTTTTTCAACTACTGAGTATATGTCTAGGATGGCCAATGATTACTTTACAACCAACAAAATTACCTTACAACCAAAGTACTTAATTGATAATTTTCGGACACCCTGCATATACATGTGGTATTTTTTGAAATGAAGCAAAAACATTTTGAACTGACATTACAAAATGTCTTTAACATTACATACAATGATACAACATGTCTTTTGTATCATTGTGTACAATCACGATGGGTGTAATTGAACTGAATGATAGCAACATTCAGTATATTAAAGAAAACAATGCATACATTAATTGGAACGGACATTTTGATGTTATTAGTCAGTGTTTCGAACACAAGATCTTGTATATGCAGCGTAAATTGCATATTACGAATTGTTTATTGAATATTACGAAATACGTTTTTCTCTTATTAAGCGTTCCTAATAAGATAAACGTTTTTCTTGGTTTAACGTTTCATTTAGATTTAGTACACTCGATTATGTATGTGGTTTAATGTTACGCATCGTTCTAAATTTTCAGTTTCAAACAAAGTGTAGGTTACACCTTATATATCAACAGTGTTGAGTAGGATGTGTAAAGGATGTGTAAAGGCAACGAATTTTTAAGATATTCCACAAAAAAAAACCAACTTTTTTCCGACTTCACTTTTCATTTAATTCTGACTGCACTTCCGTCAATGTCAGTGTGAAAAATCAAGAGTTAATAACCTTCGTGCTAATAGTCATCTACTAGAGACATCTTCAATAAAACAGTACGATGACAGCGAAAGATCATTCGAATGACTGTCACCTTCAGACTGAATAAATTAAATTTAAATTTTGATCGATTACATCTTTCTTTCTACTGACATACAGTTTACCCCAGTGGGAGAATTTTCACCTCAGTTCACCCTGATTTTGGTTAGTTGTTGAAGATAGGTCAGATAATCCAGATTCTTTAAATAGCAAACGAACAATGAACGAACAGTAAAAATATGGATTTTTTATAGTTAACAAAAACATTTATTGGCCATTTAGAATAACTTATTTTTTAAGTTCCCAAACATCTGTTCTATTCATTATAATATGCGTTTTATCGAATAGATACTAAGACAGTGAAATCCGGCTATTATACTCACGGATCCGGTTATTATAAATTGGTTATTGCTATCATAATCAGTCGGTTCCAAAACACTGTTTAATGTTATACGCTTTATATTAACTTTACTTGTGAGTGAGGTTAGAATTGAACATACTGCCATCTACAGATGCTTATGATAGTATACTAACAATACTGTATATTGTTAGTATACTGTATACGTATAGTCCAGTGGACCAAATACAATACAATACTGTATAGTTTAGTGGACCAAAAATCAAAGTGAGAACCGCATAAATCGAAAACTGCATAAGTTTAATGTAAAAAAAATCGCATAAATTGAATCTATAATTGCAGAAATCAAAAATGAAATTATTCAAAACTCGCATAAATAGAATTGTTATCCACTTTAATGTTATCAGTCAAAAAAGCGCTAGTATAAAAGTGTTCATAATAACCGAATTCTAATGTATTGCCAAGAATCCATAAAAAATTCCATAGGATATACCACTTAATGCTGCTTCTAATGTTCTGTTACATGCTTGGTATACAGGGTGTTCTAACAAGGTCTAGTGAAATTTTAGCCACAGATGCTATTCATCCAAACAAAGCAAAACTTCCAGGAAATACACATTCGTTTGCATATCTACAGCGATTATGAGACTAGATACGCCTATGCATTTATGTAACTTTACCCTGTGTTATCTCATATAAGACATAAGGGAAACACTCCCATGTTTATCTCTATCTCTTCCTTACTAATATATAAGTGCAAACGGTCCGTCTGTAAGTTTGTGACTCCACTACGCAAAAACTACTGATTCGATTGACTTGATTTTTTTGTCAGCATATTAGAGGTCCTAGATAACGTAGTAACATAGTTTTATACGGATTGAAAATACGCTTCGATAACAAATCTTGGATAATCACGATATTGTTATAAGCTGTGTGGAGCCGGTGCTGCGCTTGCACTCCACACTCTGGATTTAATAAACTTTTGGTTAAACCATGAAGTTATAAGTTAGGTTACACTGTATATACCTAACTTATAACTCCATAGTTAAACCCAAGCTTTTTTGATTTCCGTTTTAATTGTTTAATTGTAAAACGACTGCGAGCGAAGCCGCGGGCACCGCTAGTAATTTATATGGGTTATTTGTTTTGTTTTGTTGCATAGCTTTTATGGTTAAATTTTGACTAGACCTTATGCTTTTGGGAACACCCTGTATACCGTTTGTTAAGTTAACTGTTCTTTAGCAAGATTTGTGCCCTTGATGGTGGCTAGATAAGTGAAACCTATTGACCTTTTCTCATGTTTTCTTTTCTGGTTTCTTATCTTAGCATATTTTTTGAAGGCCAAAACTCACCTTCAGTATTCAAAATTGTAATCTTCAAATTTAAATATATATGACTGAAGATGCATCTAGCATCTTCACAGAAGATGCACAGTGAAATGTGTTTTATTTTTTTTTTAGAAATAAGAAAAAAAGGTTTTAAAACAAAGTATTTTAAATCCTACGTGTTTTAAGTAATAAGTTTTTAGTTTTTAATAGTAAAATTTGACATTTTATTTCTAGTTAGTCTGTATATTTGTAGCTAAATTTGGACTAACTGGCAATGTTGGGTTAACTTAATTTTTCATGTTCGTCTTCTACAAATTTACCGAAGAACTACGTCAACAGAACGAAACAAATATAAACAAACTAGTTTCCTATTTTCATTCTCACTTTTAGTTTATTTTGTTTTAATACAATTTGTATTTATTTCTACTATTCAATCGCAGATCTCGCTATGGCAATGTACGGATCAAAATATTTGTAATAATCGGTTTCGCCGATTGAGTTGCGTTTTAAATGTTACATGAGAAATCAATTTTATTTTATTAGTTAATAGCATTGAAAATCGAGATTTTATGGTAGGTAAGTGAAGGTTGATGTAGTAATGCTCCTCTTACACTGATGATAGCTGGGTTAAAAATAGCTTGGTTAAATGTGGTAGAAATGAGGCTAAGTGGGATATATACTCTGCTTCAATCTAGCCTTGGAACATGGAGAGGTGTTATAAACCATTGAAATGATTGGTCATAGGTTGTCAATCATTTCTTGTAATATAGTTTTAATAAAGGTGGGTTCATGACAGGATGTTGTCTTTGTTTAAAAGATAAACTAGTATATACTACACCTTGGTCTAACCTGGTCTAACTAACCTTTGAACATTACTAGAATTGAAAACTTTTACCATTTCGCTTGGTCTAACAAACCTTTGAACATTACTGGAATTGAAAACTTTTTTCATTTCGGAATGTTTGTGATGATTTCAAGTCAAACCATGACATATTACACTTATGTTATGACATATTATACTGTATAATGTTAAACCATGACATATTTAGTATAATATGCCATGGTTGAACTGAGACAGCAGTGTAGGAACGCATTCTGTCAAAATTTGAGTCACCTTAATGTGAGTTATTATTGGGCACTTAAAGGATCTTTGGTGATTTATGGTAAACTTCCAATATGTTCCCAAAGTTTCCATGAGATTTCTGATATAAGTATGTGGTAAAAATTTCAAGTCATGTGATTTAGGTTAACAATCTCAGATCCGGAAATCAGTAATCCAAAAGGAATTTCGACCTAACCTGTGCTACTATAAGTGGTGCCATAGCACAATCGGGTGGAATTTGGGTTTTGAAGGTTCTGAAAAGGTTGTCTTTCACTAGAGCAGTTCAACTTTTACAACTTATTTACAAGATAGCCCACTTGAAACGTGGAGTAAGATGTTTAGCAAGTGGAGTAGAGTTGCTTAACTATTTCAAATACACCAAATACATCAGTAACTCAGAAAAAAATCACTTATCCAGAATGACAGGTCACGGGTTCCTGATTTCTAGGTTTCAACCTGCATTAGTAAAATTGGTTTACAACTACATGCTGTCTCAATCTAGTTCAAGAGCATTAAAAGTGTTAATAATTTCACTTATACAGGGTGTTCCTGAAAGATCCAGTCAAAATTTAATCAAGAGTTGCTGCTATGCATCATAACAAAGCAAACAACAACCATATACACATGGATCCAAACATGCTTTCTTTTTGAGATAACACAGGGTGATGCATAGGTTTTTGGGTTTCATAATCGCTGTTGGTGTGCAAATGACTATATGCATTTCCAGACCCATATCCATACCCATGTTTATATGGACTTTTTGCTTTGTTTTGATGCATAGCATGTGGTTGAAAACATTTTCTAGTTGTGCGATTTGCTAGAGATAGTTTGGTAGTGGCTGTTATAAAGACATTGAAAATTTTTTATGCACACTTAACGAAAGTTATAGTGAAGACAAATCCTAATCACACTATGATAGTGCGATACGCAATACAATAAAAAATGATCATGCTATTATAACATCATGTAATCTTTTGTCCATAGATGCAGTCTGTCTTGTTTCTGATTTTCACGACTTCCCTTGAACTTGCTTTTTAATACAGTACATTTTAATTGCTCATATGTCGATTGCTTATAAAGATATATTCTGTTTGTGTACTGACGTTTAAAAAGTGAACTATGAATAAGATAATTTTTTTTTTGTGTTTCCATACCATACATTAAAGAAAAACGTTTTTTTGTACTACACTATGAACGTTGAGAAAATGATGATTACTGCTTTAGCTGATAATTATAATTTCACATAGGACAATGATCATTTTGTTCTGACAAAAATTGGTACCGTGCAACAATTTTTTTATTAACCTAGATTAAAATGGAGTTATGTTTTTTTTAATGTGTTTCGTGAAGTGGGAATTTCTACAATAAAATAAAGATAGAACATAATGTCGCAACTCATAATATTTTATTATGGGTTGACATTTTACTATGAGGAATAGTTTTGCTATAAAAACTGAACGTGTCATATGCCACTGAATAAATTACATTTTCAACCGACTTCAAAAAGGAGGTGATTAACAATTCGATGCGTATGTATTTTATTATTATTATTATTATTTTTAAAAATTTTAATATGATTTTTACGGTTATAATTTCACAGTGTAACAGTTTGAAAGCTAGTTTGCACTCGGTAGTTGTTATATCCCAAGTGCCAAAATTGAATATCCAATTTCATGTTACAAATCATTGTTATACATATGCAAAACGGACCATCAACTTTAGTGTTTAATATTCATTGACTACCATTTAACGTTTAACGTTCATTGTTCGGTAATCATAAAAAAATTGGAAATTTTTTAACTATACCAATTACACAATACGTTGTTAACGTCTGCTTCATTTTGACGAGTTACATTAATTAGATGTATATTAATGCTAACGTAACTTGGATAATTCAAAATTTAAAACTCAAAAAAGATTTTTTGTTCGTTAGTTTGCTTTTGACGTTTCATTTACGTCAGGTTGGAAATTTGGATTCAAGAAAGCAAAACAAACTAATCACTAGGTTGATGAGCCATTGTTTGCAAAATTGGGTAACTATGATTCACGGTCAGCGTTATGCTGATTGTCTTGGTGGAGACGGCTTATTAATGTTATGTTTGTGTAGAAAGTGCCTGTATAATTTGTTTTGCTTCTGAAATCACTGTTTTGAACGATTCTTATTATTTCCGGATGATTGTTTTTGGTTGATGTTTACAAGTATTGATTATGTAATTTATTTTTGTTTATCTATCACTAATTAGATAAAGAGTTTAGAGGGATATTAATTTTATGATATTTCAACAAAAAAATTTTCATTATTTTTTTAACAGATGATCCACTTGGTAGGGCAATCAATATCATTGGGTTGCTTATAGCGCTTCTGGTCAGTGCCATCATCATAGTGGGAGTTGCTTTTATAATAAGGTAAATAATCAGTTACACAATACAGGGTGTTCGAAAATTAAAGGGTCTGGTGTAAAAGTGTGTTAAGTAACATTTTTGTCAAAAGTCACTTGAAAACATTTTCGAAGTGTTAGGTGCAATTCTACATTCCTGGTGCATAGTTTTGGGCAACAACAATATGTGCAAAGATATTAGTGCAAGAAGCGTGAAATGGCCCATAGACAGCAAGGCAAGTTCAGATCTTTCAACGCGTTTTCCTCAAAATTGTTAAAATGTCACTTAACACCTGCCAGGCCCTACCTTTCAATTATAGTTTACAACTATAATGAGATGTAAAGATGGATACTTTGTGTAGGTTACATTCCCAGCAGCCTGCAGACAAACTGGCACCCATGTTCCTTTCTCCAAGAATATTTAACTAACCCAAACCAGCATATCTATCCGAACCATTATAATAACCGATATCTATATAATTCTATTATTCACTAAAGTTCATTACCAATTTATATTAGAAAATTATCTTAATTAGTATTAATATCTGCCTTGGAATTTTTAAAGAAATTATTTTTTTATTATCTCTCTGGTTAGGTTGTAATATGTTTGACAAATTGTCCTTTTGGGATGTTGATTTTAAAATATAAAAAATAAAACGCACTGTCTCTCAACAGGATGTCTGAAAATCATCTTTACAACTAATACTAAACTAAGTTTACATACTAATACCAATCTTGCTAAAGTTGTAAAAGATAATTTTTCGGACACCCTGTAAGTATAAACGAGACACGTCAAACACGCAGCCCACTGACATACCCTATATTAATGTTTAATCTTAATACACTACTTAATTTCATTTCATGTTTATTGCTATCACACAGACACAGCCCAGGGGTCAATCACAGATAAAACAGTACAAAAATAAACAGTAAATCAACGAGAACTAATTACAAAAGCACAGTAGAGCAAAACAAAAAAAATATTAAAACTGCACAAATGTGAATAACAAATTAGAAGGGTAGTGGTGAAATTGAATAGTTGGATATGGAACAAGGGAGAACGGTGGCTGTGGATTTTGATGTAGAGGAGGGAAAGGATCTAACTTGAAAGAAGCAGAATGGACAAGAGGTTTGGGCACTTGGAGGGCGAGTTCGCTAAGAAGTTCTGGCAAATCAATTTTGTTTGTCATAAAAACGTTTGTACAGAAAGTGAAGGTTGGCTTCGTTACGCTTGTCACTGAGAGTCAGCTCTGGTTCTGCACACTGGTGATGGATGGGGGGGGGGGACTTCCATTTCATGAAATGGTAGAGTTTCTTCTGTACCCGCTCAAGGGCCTCCAATTGATCAGTGGTGCAACCACTCCAGATAATGGAAGCAGACATGAGAGCGGAATGATCAGAGTTCTGTATAGGTGGAAGAAGGTATTGGAGCTCTGGAATGATATCCCATTGCTCATGATGGTACCCAGGGCATGAAGAGCCTTGCAGCGGATGTTTTTGATATGGGCATTGAAGGACAAGGAAGTATCAAGAATGACACTAAGATCACGAATCTCGGAATGGGCAGGAAGCTTCTAGCCATGAACGAAATAGTCATTTAGAATGGGAACAGTTTTGTTGCAGATACACAGATCACATTCATTGATGCTGATGTTAAGAGCATTCCCTGTACAGTGTACACCATCAGCAGAAATTGTGGATGTCATTCTGCAGAATGCAAGAATCTGCAAGTCTGCTCATGTTCCTAAAAATCGTGGCATCATCTGCACAGAGCAGGATGTTACCAGTTGCTAGGTGCCGGAGAGATCACAGAGAAAGGAGATGAAGAGAAGTGGCCAAGGACAGAACTCTGAGGAACACCCCAGGTCGAAACCCAAGGTTGTGACCTGGGGTTAACAAAGATAACACCGTTAAGATTGATCTTGCAGGGATGATCAGCGATATAAGAATGAAGTAGGGTGAGAATGTAGCCATGAATGCCAAAACTTAAGGGGGTTAAATAACTTTCCTGTCATTTTTGACGAGCTATTTACTAGTTTTAAATAAAAGTCTGAGGGCCAAATGACAGCCATAAAAGCCAGTCGGTGCCCTCGTTAAACCCCAAGTACCTACCTACCTTAAACATAACATGTGTAGGAGAGGTTTACCCAAGAAAGGCAAACCCCTTGAAGATGAACGAGGGAATGTCACTAGCAGAAGCAGTGAGTTTAGTAATGAAGACGCCAGATAGCCAGGAGAACATCATTGATATCAAGGCGTTCCAGTATAAGTGGGTGAACAAGGAATAAATTAGCAGGGGCAGAGAAAGAGTCAAAGATGGAGGAAGTAGCATTGGCAATAGAAGAGAAATGAGCAGCAAAAGCCTCATTCATCTCCATGGGGGTGTCGGCAAACTTGCCAGATGGCGCACAAAGCACACGAGGGGACACAGTTAGTTGTTTGAGTATTGTATTATTTAGTATTGTAAAGTGTTTAAGTTTGTATTGTCAGTCTTGTTTGTTTTCTTTTTAATTTCATCGAGCATAGTGTTTAGTTTTATCTATTTCCCTGGAGACCCACTGCTTTATTTTAAGTCCAGGACCATGTAAAGGCGTTTGTTTTTTTTGCCTTATGTGGAAAATCTTTTTTAAGCATTGTACATAGTGTACTACTAAAGTACACTAAAGTGTAATTTGTAGGTACACTACGTACTTAGTTAATAATTTGCATTGTCTGAATATACATAATGTACAATGAAAAAAATGTTCTTTTGTCAACCCCCTCCTTTTGAAAATCCTGCTCATGGGCCTGTTTCAGTCGGTTACTTATCTAATCTATGAAGAGATGTTATGGGCAATGTATAAAATTCAGGCATTTTATAGAATGCCTTTTTTGGCGAAGTATGAAATGACATCTTGTATACAACTGTTTAGGTTAGTTAATAACAATTTCTTTAAAACGATTTCAGCCTAAATTTAAACCTAACATAAACTCTTGCTTAACATAATTATTCCAATGATTATTTCATACATTGCTTAAGCCAGGCTTGGCATTCTATGAAATGCTTGAATTCTATATGTCGATATTAAGAGATGCTATACTTAGCATAGTGGTAACTTGGATGTTGTTTAATAAACGAATCCTTACTGAAAATGTTTAGAAAAATTCGTAAACGCCAAAGCGCAGATGACGACGACGAATGCGACAATATGAAAAACAGTACCACCGTTCAGACACAAGAGATGACGACGGACGGTGTATCACATACGAATACGGAACTTCCACAAGTATGTAGTGACGTTAATTTTAAAGTGTAGTCAACATGTCTTGTATTACAATTCTGAGACATACTCGAATTTTTAATTTTAGGTATTCACAATCACTTTCACAGAAGTACCAAAAAAACAGAAGCATCTAACACGAATTCTTCCGCCGTTTCTTCGTCCGAAACCAAAACAAGTCGATATCGAAAAAATCAAGAAGGAACTAAGTCACGTGTATGTGTATTGATGCGACCAAAATACCATTCGCAACATGCGACGGTGCTAATCAGCGTCACCTCGTTGTTCAAATTTTCTTGCGCAATGTCTTGGGCGTTCCGCTATTCCTGACAACGGTCAAGCGGGATGGGTTGGCATACTACACTTAAAACTAGATCTAGTGATAGAACCGACGGGGACACTAACAAGTGTCATCCAAGTTTCCTTCAATGAATCTCTTCAGTGACGATTTGTATATAATTGAGTTTTGAATTTGTGACATCAGCTTGGTTCTTCGACCAGAAATACCACTCCTGTTGACACGTTCATGACATCAATGCCAGTAATCGCATCTTTTTATTCTTCATCGTCAGTTTTTTCCTCTTCATATATTCCACCTTGTACAAATACTTCATCTCAATTGCCATATTAATCTTATCATCCTTTTCTTTTCTTTTTTTAAACCAATAAGGCAGCTAGAATCACCCTTTATTTTAGCCATATAAAAACATTCCACTTCATTACATTTGATAGCACTACTATAGTTATAAACATGACTGACGTTTCAAATAGCAATAACATGCTGTTAACGATGGCCAGTAAAACAGAAGACGTCAAACGCGTAATTAAACGCAGATCATTTAACATTACATCATACTTCGCCACTGTATGACGTTCCAGTCAACTCCATTACTTGTACGGAATCTTCCATAATATCGTCGTCAATCCCAGGCTGCAAGTTAATTGTCGTTAATTCAACACTGGAATATATCAGAACTATTTCACAATACCTATGACAGCTTTACTATTTTCTTAGTGCTCATTGAGGAATACCACAATTTGTCATTCTACCAATTACAACAATGTCCATTGCGTCCAGTATTTAAACACAATTTCCTGCGCTTAAAAAGGCATAAAAACCTTTGCACAGCTACATAGGTCATGTTGAACTTAGTTCCTATTTTGTTTTTTTACACTATTGTACCTAAATTTTTATTACCTTAGTTATGTATACCATCATAATATTTTTTAAGTTATATTCAGATCATTTAAAAAAAAATGTACTAATTGAGGAGTTGGGTGGAAAAATTGTATAAATCCACTTACGTCATTATTTCTTGAAATGCATATATTGAATCATTTTAGACCAGTCTATAGCATAAAGACGAGTTGGCTATAATCTGCACTTTTGGACATTTTGGAGCAAGATATGGAACGCGACTATTGTAAATCTTAATTTTTTTGTCGCTTCTTGCTTGATTCATTTCCAAAACAATGGAAAATATAATGATCTGTGGAATAACGACATAATTGCATTTATAAATTGGCCTGTAACTTGGTTTGTCAACTAAAGTAGCAGATTTTTTGCTTCTATAAATATACAGTTGACAGGAATCTTTTGAAGGTACCAGAAGTTTTTACCCTTTCTCAAAACTACATTTTTGGAGTCAACGCAGTTATTCCACCCAACTCCTCAATTTCATCCACTAATAACAACCTACCTAGCAAGCTTTTACCAGAGATTCTCAAAACGTTTTGCCGTATTGTTTACACATTATTAAAGTCATTCGAGTGACAATTTTGTGAAATACATGCTTTATTAAATCGTAAAACTTCCAAAATCAATGCTTCAAGTACCATCATGCATGTAGTATTATTTTGTTTCTTATAAAATATTATTTCATGAAGTCTTTTTTTATACAAAATTTACATATATGCCTAAGTATGTAATATGCATAAGGTCACGTTTGATTGAACAAGCGAGCCATATCGGGTAGACACAAAACGCGATGGTTCACGCGTCCTAACGTTGTTAGTTGACCGGAGCTGGTGTCAATCGCGACAGCATCCTGAAAATAATTTATAACCATTTTTTCAAATACAGCCTTTTATACAGGGTGTTCTCCAAAGGTATAGTCAAATTTTATCCATAGAAGCTAACATCAATGCAAACAAACATGGGTCTGAAAATTCTTTCCTTCTGAGACAACACATGATGAAGTCATGTAATTGCATAGTTTTGTCGTCTCAAATCGCTGTAGCATGCATTTCTGGACACGTGTTTATACGGACGTTTTGCTTTGTTTTTTTTATGAGTAGCATCTGTGGTTAAAATTATCACTACTCCTTTTAGGATCACACTATAATTATTTTCATTGATGTTTATATATATATATTTTTTTTCTAGAAATCAAGTAAAGCATAAAACTCTTTTTTGTTCAGTACCTGAAGAAATGTACTAGGAGTCCCCATTTCAACGTTCAATACAAAGTGTCCTAATTTCAAAGTCACTTTGCCAGATTCGTGGATTCTCAGCTTGCCAATCAAGCCTTCAGATATGTCACCGAGAGTGCAAATTGACCGAGTCGGAGGCTATTTAAAAAAAAAACACATGACAAAACGTTGGGATTAAAACTTGTAATTGATATCAACAAAAAAAGGTAAGTGGCTTGAAACTTACCATTTCTTCGTTATTTTGTTTTTCTTGGCTCGTTCCTTCGTCCGGAGTAGGAGGCAAACCAGGCATGCAATCCGGAAGTTGGATGAACATAAGCTCGTCTAGTGTACAAAATAAATACAGATTAACATTATTAGTGTTAATTTCTATATAATAATTAACATTATCGTTGAATGATTTTCCATTCAACGATAAACGTAAAATTACGGATTTTCCATAAACATAAAATTAACTTTACCTAAATTATCATCTTCAAATAAACCAGCTGCTGCTGTTACGGCTTTTGTAAGATCGTCATCTTCAAATAAACCAGCTGCAGCTGTTACGGCTTTTGCAAAAGGAACTTGGTGATCAACTTCACTTTTGATCTTGGGCTTCACTTCAGTTTTAATCTTCCTCTGCATTCCAGGTTCTACCTTTATCTCTATCATAATAATATAAACAAAGTGGTCTTACAATCGGCAACTTACTTTACAAACCAATGTCCATCCAAGATGTACATGTTTGTTACATTTATCTTGCATTCTTGAGCGTTCACTGTACACAATAATCTTTAAAGCATTACATCCGCTACACAGTGCTTATCTATGGTTGTAATAAAGCTGCAAGTTCTAAATATACAAACTATGAAAAGTAATTCATAACATACTTGCAACTTCGTGGTCAATCTCCATTGGCTCAGGTTCGATTGTTTCCGACTTCACAGTGGTTTTGAAGACGGATTTTTTCGTTTCGTGAAAAACTATTGGTGACGCCTCGTCTTTTTCCGCTTGATCATCTATAAACTGAAAGGAAGCGACATTGTTATTAACACTAGAATCTCCGACATTTTGACAATTTTCCAAGTCAAATTCTTACATCGCCTCTACAAATTCGCAGCACAAGTTCTTCTTCGTCTTCTTTGGACAATGAGGGACCATCGTATTTTTTAATTTGCATTAGTGCTAAATCTTCCATTTGTACGCCACCACTCCTGCCACAACCACCGCCGCCGCCACCGCGTCCTATTGAAATAAAATATGCTAAACTCAAAACTTTTGTCCAACAGCAGATTAACCAGCTGAATATCAATCCTTAATGCTAATTATTGATTTGAATTTTAGGACTGCTTGCACCTTACTACAGCGTGTCCCAAAAGTCTTCATACATAAATATGTTTTCTGTGTATTTCCATGTAGCTTTTATAGGTAATACACAGTACATTTTTTCAAAAGTGTTGAATCTTCCTATGCATGGAGATCTTTGGGACACCCTGTACACATATTCTTCTTTGGTCAAAATCATTCTTAAAAGATCGGATAAAAAACACAAACTCATATGATGACTTTTTGGACACCCTGCTGGTTTTAAAAATACAGTGAAATCTGGTTAATATAATCATAGATAATGACATCAATTGGCCCCAAAACAATGTTTACCGTTTTTATATTCATTGTTTACTGTTAATCAAAAAGCACCAGTCCCAAAGTGATGACAATAACTGGCTTCCACTGTATATCCAACCAAAACATTTTTTAAATCAAATTTTGTGCGCACGCAATAAGTTAAGAAATGACTAAATTCAGATTACACTCTTACTGAAGAATAAATTGTCATCAACACCTAAACGAAATAACGTAGATTCATTCAGCCCATCATGAAGCTTTTGTTTTAATGCGACGGAATAACCACATGTGCGAGAATTGCGATTTAGAATGCACCTTTTTAAAAAATGTATTACCCGCACGTGGTACAGCTGCTACTCCATCTTCAAATATCGATCCCATTTGTATGATTTCTCGTTTAAATCCCCGGCCACGACCTCTTCCTCGTGGTGACATCGATTCGTTCTTTCTATTTGGCTTACTGACTTGAACCACTTCTTTAGTCTTGTTGGACCTGTGACAAACGCCATATTTAGGATACCACGTTGCAAGAAAGGGGGAAGTTAATCATCAGCAAGACTAAGACTTTTCGCTGACCATTTTACAAAGTGAAACCCATTTAAGTGGATCAGATTCGAGGTTACCAACAGCCAAGTCTTAGCATTCTGATTTAGTGATTGTCATAAAAAGCAAACTAACTGGTCAGCAGCATTTTGTCGTGGTTTTCTAGTAGGAGGTATTGTAGGTGCATAGGTACGCTTCGTCGCTCCTCCCAATGTCAAATCGCGTGGGCCTCGAAGAGATGGTAACCTTAGAAATTTTTATATACAAAAAAATTGTTAGAAAATACTTAACTTATTTAGTGATTTTGATTACATAAAAAAATGGGTACTATCCGGTTCGTGCAAGGTCCACTATTTGCTTGTACTTTGTGATGGGTTTATTTTGCAGGTTAGGTTAGGGATAATATAAATGCAAGTAGTATTTCGGGATTAAATTACCGTACACTTATACTAGACTATATAAAAGGCTGTACAGTACCGTACTGTCGAGAATGCTATTGTTTACCAACCTATTACTCGATGATACGACTCCTTGCCTATCTAAAAACGCACGTGCCTTGGAGGGTTGTCCAGAAGGACCAGGCGTTTCATTGGAAGCCATAATATAGGTTCAATTTGCACAAATTTTACAGTTCTTCAACCAAAGACAAACCACACATGCATCCCATCGAGTCGAAACCAAACGAAACTGATGAAACTTGTTGACGTTTCATCTACTTGAAAATTAGCCATAGTCTCGCCATGAACGAATTTGATTCGCTCGATGTTGCCTAGCTGGTGACGTCAAAAGGCGTGCCATTGGCTGAATCTAAAATCACATGGGCTACGTTCAAGTTGGACGCTTTTTCGCTAAAAAACGCTCATAAACGTTCAGAGATAGTTGATAAGTATGTTTAATTTACATAGAATCTATATTGCTTATCGACTATATTTGGACGTTTATGAGCGTCGTTTTTAGCGAAAAAGCGCCCAACGTGAATGTAGCCACGATATCGCTCTGGGACATTTTCTATTAGTTTGAAACTGGAAATCTAACTTAAAATACCTTATTAATACCCTGGAAATGAAGAAGTAAGTTCTGGGATTTTAAAATATGTATTAATACTATCTTGATCATGATATAATTGGTTTATTATTCAGGATGCTAATTCAGTAAATAATACTATAACTTATGCTTAAGAATCATCTGTCAACTTTTCGGCGAGTTGCTTGTAATGTAATGTTTTTTTTAGATACATGACTTACCTAACCTTTGGATTATGCAATACAGTGAAATCTTGAATTGCGAGCGTGGGACGTTCATTAATAATGTCAACAATTTTTTAGGCAATTATTTATCTCCCTCCCCCGTTGTCAAAAACTGTCAAACTTTCAGTGACCCCCCCCCCTAATAAAATTGTCAAAATTTTT
>JAQIWH010001743.1:0-29052 GCA_034695005.1 Cryptops parisi
AAAAGGTATTTTAGTAGGTCCTTCCGGGCCCTCTTCTGGTTACCGGGCCCTGGTACTTTGTACCGGCTTCCCCCCCCTCTTGTCGGGCCTGAGTACTAGTATAGTCTTGTGTTGGAAAAGTCTGTGGCAGAAGCAATGGGGACGTTGGGCTCCCCGTCGGTACCAAGTGTGGTCGCACGCCGACAAGCCTAAACCGCAGTTGGCAACCACTACCAAACGCACGCACAACCGCTTAAAGCTTGATTTCGATTTTCTATTTTTTTTTTGTAAACTTTTTCTTTTTTTTAAATTCATCCTATTTTGTCATACAACACACCCAACTTAATGCAAAACGATTCCGAAATCCACTCACCGCTGATTAATATCTCATAATTCCTACACCACTAATCATCCACCGATGGGCATTAGAGTGAGATTTTGCCTGTACGTGTGGAATCTCTTCGTTTAAAAGTGATGCAGTCATTTGTGCAGTTTGTGTGTCCATCTTTGCAAGAATGGTTTACTACTTGAAGCGATTGGAATAGAAACTTATTTTTCTAAAAGTTGTTTTATTTTTTTTATTTAAATCAGTTTTAGTGGATGACGAAAAGTAGGGAAAGAGAAGATTCTGCCCTCTTTTGGCAAAAAAAATCAAGGTTGTACATTTTTTTGGAAGTTTGTCGCCTACTGGATATTTAATTGGGAACTCAGATATCCTCGTATCGTATCACTATTAAACTTGACCAACACTACGTTAGGCTTCGTCGTTTCTTGGTGTTCATTATAGAATATGTAACTAACATACACGAATATATATACGAATCAAACTATGTTATAAAATAAGAATAGAAACAGCTAATTGTAGTACAGTACATGTATTTGGAAATATATATATATATATAGTAACACTTTTTGGTAAAAATAAAATTGGTCAGAACAGATTTAATGACAATGCCAAGCCTATTGTAAGCCTACTTCGCCTATACGTAGGCCTATACATGACGACTATTTTCACAAGGGGTTAATGTTTGTTTACTATGTGTTTAACGTTAATGACATCAATGGGAAGTTTTTGCTATGCGTCAATAAACCAAAAAAATGTTTGGACACAAAAACTTTTATGAACAAATAAAGGTTGAGTTTTATAGGTTCGTGAAAAAGGTGTCAACAAAAGTGGTTCGAAGAAGAAAAAAAGTCGTATTTTTTTATGTTTTGAGTTATGTTTTAAAAAAGGGTTTTTTAGTCGGAGCAAAACGTCCCGTTAGCAGACGAGGCTTAAGAAAGCATAAGGCTTAAGATGCTGCATCGTGCTGAGCATGTGGCTCGCGTTGTGACAAGAAACTTTAACGATGAGAAATGTTGATAACGTGTAAAAAAAAGAAGAAGAAATTCTTGATTATTTATGGTATCCTATTAATGGTGATAAGTATTTGTTAAAAGACTCGATAACAAGAAAAGTGAAATGAACCAGAAGGGCAAATTTTTGGTAGCCTAATAAATTAATAGTCAAGTGGCATCAGGATGCTGTTGACCATAAAATACAGTACATCAATGTTGGTTGTGAGTCTATAGAAATTAACCTTGATATGACGAATTTTGAGTTAAATCTTGCCTAGGGTATGTTGAATATGAAAGAAAACAGGGTAACGTAATAAGTGGACTAGTTTTATACTTTAGGCGTTGTAGTAAGTAACTAATTTTATATTTTAGGCCATTTAGTTTTCCCTTTTTGTATACGAATCCCGTAACATATATATACTAGTTTATGTCAATAAACTAGTGTAACGAGTATACTTCTCTAGCTAGTCCAGTAGTGATGAAAAGTATGCACGTTGAACGAAATGGGGAAAGTTATAATTGTACAATTTTGATATTCTGGGCATCGTAGGGATGGTTATTATAAAGTATATAGGGCTAACGAGTAACTAGGAAACGAGAGGTATCCACTTTTTAGCAGAGGTTAGTTAGTTGGTTAGCAATCAATAATAGTTGTAAAGTAAGAACATAATAAGTTTATTATTATTATTATTAATTTTTTGACTGACCTCGTCCGCTGCGGCCGACGAAGCGCAAGTCGTTGAATTTGGCCACTTGATTCTTCATGACGGCGGTAAAGTTCCTCAACTCGGCGCAGTGGTTTTCGTCGTTGCCCGCGCGGATGGTCACCATGGTGCCGTCACCGACCTCGCCGAGGGCGACGAGCTTGAACGCGACGGGCAGCGTTTTGTTGGACCGCCAATGCGTCGGCAGCACCGAACACACGAAGTTGGGACTGCCCGTGCGCACCAGCTCGCCCGGATGTTCGCTCAGCACTTCGCTCAAAGTCCTCTCGCCGATTATGTACTCCGTCATCTTCTCCGCCGACTCCGCCACGCCGCCGGACCCGTTGAGATCTAGGGGCAAATGCATTGGAGGTAGTAGCAGTGGAGCAGCAGCAAAGGACTGATGATGACCCAGCTTTGACGTCGACGACAAGTAGAAGGAGAAGATGACAAAACACACAACCACCACGATCCTCCTCCACCACCTTCCACGCTTATCGAAATGTGTCGCTTCTTACAAACGCATGTCTGTTGTCCTCACTTAGTTTTGTTGTCTTCCTATTTTTTGTTTGTTTTGTTTTGGTCACCTCTGTATCGCACTTCTTCGGGTTACAACGAACAACAACAACTACTCGGGACTGTTGTTGTTGTTGTTTGATGTTTCGAATCACTTTTTTCCACCACACACCACCAGCTCACACCAAAAAAAAAATATCGGCGGTGTCACTTGGTGTTTTGTTTTGTTTTCTCTCCACGAGTAGTGTAGTGTGAATCACGCTTACTATCAATTAATAAATAAATAATAATAAACGGGTAGTTACATCGAGTTCTTCTTCCGGCCGTTTAGTTGTTGTTGCTGTATATATATTTTTTGTGTGTAGTCGCGGGTTCCCCTACCCTTTATACTGTGCGGTGACAGTGGTTGACGTGCGGCTGATGACGATGGTGAGAAGAAGAAGAAGAAGCCAGCAGAGTGGCAGCGGGGTTACGTGTTGGGGTGGTTGGGACGGGAGCGAGGTTTGTTGGTGAGCTGTTGAGGCTCCGGCGGGAACTACTTTGGCTCTGGCGTAGGGTTACCACGCGCGGTTGCCCCATGAATAAGGTCGCGACCCATTTTGCACGCGGGTAGGGAAGGAAGCGGCGTCGTGTCAAGTGAGGGGCAAAGCTCGTGCTATTGGAGTCGGATCCCGCTCGTCGTCGTCGTCGTCGTCGTAGGGAGGGAGGGGGGGGGTGTGTGCTAGTGCTAGTCAAGGGTGATGGGGGCATTGGAGGGGAGAGGTTAGAGTGGAGGGTAACCAAGTCCTTTTTTACCCATCCCTCGCCTAGGAGGGCTTCCGCGCATGGACGACGACATCGACATGTGGGTCACCCTCTAGCGGTGAAGAAGGGTGAGGAGGTGGTTTGAAAAGAAATCAACTTTTATTATAGTATAGGTTTGGCTCGTTTTGTGAGCAGAAGCAAATCAGTTGTTGTATGTGTGTACTGTGTAGTAGTAGGCCAACGACATCGGTCGGATAAGGTTACGTGCAATGAGACTGCGGTTGTTGGTATACCATGTGGTGGTGAAATCAAACAAAAGTTCGACTGTCTCAAACCATCGGTCTATAGACACCTAAACTGTGCCGTTTGATCTAACTGTAGAAAAATTTTTAAAAATGTTAAAAAGCGTTAATGACGTCAAATTCATAAACAAATAAAACTGAGCTAGTTCGTTATATGGCTTGATCTTTCACTCACTATTTCGTGTGATGATTGATGAGGGGGGAGGGCGAAGTCCAGAATGGCATGACCTCACTGTCTTTATGATATAAAAAAATACTGTCAATTTATCTTAAGAACGTGCCATTACTACACCTTCAATGCCGAACTACGGGTGCAGGGAAGTGGTCATCTTAAAAGTTTTAAAGATACTGCACTTACTGTAGATTATTGACGATTATTTATTGCAGAGAGTTTGATTTTTTGTTTCATTTATTGATCTAAGTATGTACAGTATTTGAAACTACGTGTTTTGTTTTGCTATGTTTTGTTACATTGTTATTATTGACGATGGGAAAAACGAAACCTGCAACTTAATAAACAACAATTGAAATATAAAATAATTGAAGGCTTGCCCGGAATAACGTTGTATGTTACAAAAATTCAATATTGAGATAATTATGGAAAACTCTCCTATATGGGCCTAGCTAGTGCTGTCAATAGACAAACTCGTACCCACCTAAAACATACACATATCACTTCGAAATTTGGCACCTAATATGTGACAATCAATGTGTTGGTGAATACTTCTTTTGCCATTTATTCAAAACTATGAATTGTTACATTCAACGTTATTTCAAGCAAGCCTTCAATTCTTGTTTAAATTACAAAAGTTGAATGCTGTATACCTTTTTGACACTCAGTTTGATAGCTTATGAGATCTACATGACTGCCATTTAAGAGTACGTACTGTATACATACATAATAACTACAGTATAATTTCGTCATTCCTATAATTAAATTTAAGGTCTCCGGACAATATAGTGATAAGCCACATTTTATTTCGAAAATGACATTTTTACATCAAAGTGTCCCTCGGTACTGTTTCTAGCTACTGTAGTTACGCTACCACTTCCTGGATTATCTGGAAAATGGCAGCATAATATTGAGAATCACCATATTGCTCAGTATGGTACTCTACGGAGTTTCTCATCAGAAAACATGGTCTTCCTGAACAATTTGAAAAATGTGGCTTATCATTATATTACCCGAAGCCTAATATTGGTCTAATGAGTTGTTCATTTATGTACACGTCATGATTTTGGAACAACACTTTCGCTGACAGACAACGACAGCTCTTAATTCGTTACGAGTTGAGACAAGTTTATATTTTTCTCAATTAATCGACTTCTTTTCTATCGATGCACCTTTTCGAGTTCAAGTACCTTTGACATGGCTCAGTAAGTTTTAGTGGCAATATATCTTTGTTAAATTTATTGAGGTCGTGCACATCAACGTGTCTCGTTTAGTACATCCTATCGTCGTCGTCGTCGTCTTTTCGGGTTTGGAAAAGAAGAAGAAACACACACACACACACCACTAGGATCCCCGGGTATTTCAATTCTTAATCTTTTAAGACGGGCCGAGTCGAAGTTTGTTGGCGAAAAGCCGAAACGCGATGCGATCTTGAATTGTTTACACGTTTTCTTATTAAGTTTTCAGCAACGGAATGATTCTTCTAATCGCGACCGAAACCGTCTTCGCTTTCCTTAGACAATTAAAAGTTAAGGTCGAGCTGACTTATTAATCGCCAAAGACCCGACTGCGACTCCCTCCCGAAAATTTTGCTCGTATTAAAAGTAATTAACGGGTCGCACCGTGATGTATAATGAATGGTAGGCAAATGGCGAGCCAAGTTGATTAGTTTTGTTGGCAAATTAGGATAGTGGGAGTAATAGGAGTAGTACGATACGACGTAGAAAAGGGGTTATGAATATTCGAGTGGGGGTTCGGCGTTCACTGTGGAAATGAGTTGGAAAAGGAGGAGGTAGAAATTAAATCGCTTTCAGGTTATGCATCTTTCAAGGTGGGCTTTTCCTTTGGAACATTTGCAAAGACGACGACGACAATGACGATGTCGGTTCCACGTCTATCTATTTATTTGAGTGGTCATTTAAAGTCCACTTGTATATTGCAAGAGGTGGAATAAACTGCCTAATGGGTTTCAGTGGCGTATGACGAGGCTTTGTCAACGTCTTTTTGATGACCAAAGACACTTTGTAAATAATTTCCTAAAATTAATATTATTATTATTAGAACGCAGTACCGATACTGAACTTGTTAGCATATTGTTTGTTTTTATGTGTGTAGCGTGAATTAGAACCATTGAAAATATGGAGTTTGATTAGAAAATTCATATACAAGTACAGTACATGTATAGTTTTTATGTAAACTGCTATAAAATATATATATGTAGAATTAGAGGAAATAGATTGTTATAGAGTAGGTCACTAAGAGCTTACTAAATTTGATGATACTTTTTTTTATAGAAGTACAATTCTAAAAAATTTGTTTTGGGAAGAAGGGCATTAGCTTTCAATATTATCATCGTAAATTATCGGTTCTTTATACAATAATCTTCAAGGTTTTAATATGAACAGGATTCCGTTTAAAGTAATAAAGTTAATCGTTAGTAGTGGATTGAAATTACTGAAACTTAAGTTTAATGCTATTTTTTTGGGGGGGGAGGTAATTTTTCCAAAATCGAACATGTTTCGGAACGTGAAACCTTCCTTCTTTAACGATGTTATATGAATGAATGACGTATGATTTCAATTCACTATTGCCACTAATTACCATTCAAAACTTCGGTCACTATTTTTAGTGATCGCCACTATCACCATATACTAGCAAAAAGCCGGGCTTTAATTAGACTCGCGCACTTAAAAAAAAAGGGCCCATTGAAGTTACTAAGTGCAAAATTGATGCATAAAAGTAGGCATAATTTTAGACCCGTAGACCCGTTTTTTAGTCTTCGATCGAGAATGCGCCCTTTTTTACGTAAGTGTGCGAAATTTCGTCTTTCAAGCTATTTTAGTTTTTGAGAAAAAGGGATCACAAGATTCAGCCAAATGCCGAGTTTGGTACAACTGGGATTGAGAGAGACTCGTTTCGCTCGTCTCAATTACTTAATTATTATTGCATTCACAAAATTCAGTTCAAATTTGAACTCGCATCGAACACTGTCCTTAGCTAGAAATATAGATTTATGTGCACGTGAAAAAATGTTTCTCTATTATTGGTACCTCATTGTTATTAATTAATGTTTTTCACAAAACAAAAGTACAGTAAGGTCCTGCTCATCCGACATGTTAGGTTTTATTCTAGACCTCAAAAAGCGTAATAATAATCTTTTATCACTTGCCAACGTATTTAAAACATAATGCTGAAATTCTGTTAATATAGAGTGTAACATTTGTTATTTAAATCGATTTTTTTAAAGGGCTTAAGTTACATTTTTTGGCTATTTTTTTTATTTAGTATTTCTAAAGTGAAGTGACAGTTTGGTGTTCAAGGGTTCGTGTAAAATCATTCATATACCAGCTACATAAAAACAAAAATTATCACACAATAGAAACTATAATAATGAAATGATCAGTTATCAACGTGAGACTGTCCATTTCATGAACAGATCACAATAATGTGCAGTTTTGTTTACTCTGCTTTTGTTTATAATATTTTTAATATACTGTATGTAACCGTTAAAACCCTTAGTTAAAAGTCCGAACTCATTAGTCAAAACCGATTTTCTTTATCCGGGTAGGTTAAGTTAGTTATGTAGTATTTGTATGAGCTTATAGATTAGCAAGCCTGGACTGGACATCTGATCAAGCAGATGTTTGATCAAGCTTGTTTACTTCTGGTGGCGGAAGTAAACAAGCAGTAGAGAGAGAGAAGAATAAAAATGGCTATTATAGTTAAGAGCATTTTGTCATTCACTGTACTAAAATGGAATAAAACAAACGAATACAACAATCACGTATTACGAATACAACAATCACGATTTCCAATCACGTATTACAAGGTTTAATACACAGATGAATTTTGTAATATATGTTTATTCTAAACTATCTCTATGAGATGTGAATCTTGAAAATAAAAACAAAAACAAGTTAATGCAACCGAAGGCCCCCGAACGCTCAATTTGCTTGTTCTGAAATCGATCAGTTAATTCTAGATTTGATTACTTGGAATTGGGTTTTAACTGAATTCGGGTTTTGGCGGTAACGTAAATAATTGAAAGCTTGCTCCGAATAACGTTGTATGTTACAAAAATTCAATCTTGAGATTATTATGGAAAATCGTGCTTCGTATCTGGGCCTAGCTAATGCCGCCAATAGACAAACTCATAGGTCATACCTGTCTAAAACATGCATATATCACTTCGTAATTGGTCACCTAATATGTGGCAATCAATGTGTTGATGAAAACTTCTTTTGCTATTTACTCAAAACTATGAATTGTTACATGCAACGTTATTCCGGGCAAGGCTTCAATTAAAGATGAACATTTTTTTTTGATAAATTTATTAACTGGTATCTCTATTCATAGACACTGATTTAGGTTAGCGAAAATTCTATGCATTGTTTACTGAAGTTAAATTACTCATTTTCAATTAGTATTACCTGCTTTTCTGTTTTTGACGACACCTTAACGTTAGCTCCTTGTTTTGAACAAAACTTTTCAAAACAAACTATTTGAACTGAATTCGCTATGTTTTTGAGAATTTAATTTGTAAACGTGCTTTTCGTACTGAGAGCAGCACGATTTGAACAAAAAAATTTCAAAACAAACTGACCACCAACCTAAAGTCAAATTTGAATACCACCGAAAAATCCGGGGCTATGTGTCAAATTCAGGATATTACCGAACTACAACCGTGTAATTTATAATCCATGCTAGTGATATCGTTTATATTTTTGTATTATTTAACTGTGTCGATTATCTACAAACCCATTTTTAATGTGTGTTTTTTTCTGGTTTTTGCAGGTGTCCTTCTTTAAAGGTATCCCAAATTTGGCGCCGCACTCTTTCTTTTTCACTCTGAATGGTCAAACTCTTTTACACCCCGCCTTTTCACTGCCATGTACCTCCTCCCTCGTATGATCGAGTGAACTCGCCCCCTCATCAACGACGCACGCATTGCACGATGGGAAGGGAAGACGCGCTGCAACATGGCGCCGAGTTCTTCGAGGGAAAATTGAACGTTCGACTCGTTGTTCGACGATGACCAAGCCCAAAGCCAAGGCCAAGAAGGCCGAACCCGACAAAGATGGAGGAGGAAGCCTTCCTTGCCCGCCAGAGAACAAGGTAGGATGAATTGGAACGCTGTTTACATCAAAAAACGAACGACAACAACCGGTGTTTTTTTGGAGGGGGTGGGTGGTAAATATTGTCGGCTGCATGTGGAGCCGAAAGTAGTTCCTCGTTGTAAAGAAGATGAGAGAGACAGGATGACGTTGTTGTTAGTTGGCGATGTTTTTTGTTTGTTTGTGTGTGTGTGTGTAATACTAATATTGAGCAATCCGTGACCACGCCTTGCGATGGTGACACATTCAAGGTCAATACTCTACAGTTTTTATTTTAGTTTTTTGAAATGGCGACAAACAAGCGTTTTAAATAGTGCTTTGGGGTTGGTGGCGGCGGAGGAGGAACGAAGAGGCGCGTGTGATGGTCGTCGTCGCGTAGTAGTAGTGCGACTAGTTGAATGGGTGACCTTGTTGTTAATTGATTTTAAGCGCGTGAGTGACACGAGATGGTGCTCGCGTTCATTCAATGATCGCGCGTCGTTCTTCTCTCGGTTTCACTTCAATTTTGATTTCATCCTCTCGGGAGGAGGTCCTTTTTATGAGCCAGATTTTTTTCTTCCCCCCCCCTCTTTCATGTGACACTTTTTATTTTTTTTTTCATTGATAGTTTATTATCAAAAATTTGATATTTATCTTAGTGAGGAAAAATACTTTTCAATGAGTTGTTAACTTGTTTACTCAAACGAGTCAAACTGGTTCGTTAAACAAATTTTGAAGAACATTCTTTGTACATTTGTCATACTTAGTAGGTGGTTATGTGGTGGTTTTTTATTTTGTCACTTGGGTCATCATCACTGTAAATGTTGCGACATAATTATACGAGGAATTATGTTAACGAAATTAACGTATTACACAATGAGACACTTACAAAAAATATTTTCTTACAAAATTAATTAGAAGTTAATTGGTTATTAAAATTTAAACCGGATTTTGTTTGGTTAGTCGCTTGTTTTGTTTTTTGTTTTTTTGCGTCCAATAAACGAATTTTTAATTGACAAAAAAAATATATAGCGACTTGGACAAACAAAATCCGGTTCATATTTGAACTTCTAACGTTGCTACGGAAGTTCAAATTTAAACCGGTTTTTTTTTTTTTGGTGGTTGTTGTCAAAGTCGCTGTGTGGTCGGTTTTTGTACGCCAAATAAAATCCGGTTCGTATTGTACTTTTCAGTTAATTTCAGATACGATTTTATATTATGATTTTTTAAAAAATATTTTCTAAGTATCCCACTTTTAATACGTAATAGTAATTTTTTGACAACAAAAGTTGAAGGTATATCGTATTATAGGTAGGTCGTGTATATCAGGGGTGCACAACTTATAAAGTAAGACCGGATACAACAAGGAAAACAGAGAAATCAACACTGGATGATGGTTGTCAGTTAATATCGATTATTTTTAGCAATCGACTAATAATTTTGTTTCAATACAGTAAATAAATAAATTTAATAATAGTTAATTTTTTTTTACTAAATTTTTACAATTAAATGTTTTTATACATTATTTTTATAATTAAGTGTCTAGTCGTTGCTGGCCACGCAGTGAGTCCACTCGGGCCACACGCGGCCCACACGCGGTCCACGGACCGTAAGTTGTGCAGGCCTTGTGTATATACAGTATTAATTTTGTAAATACTGTACTTACTAAATCCATGCA
Source organism: Cryptops parisi (assembly GCA_034695005.1). Lineage (NCBI taxonomy): Eukaryota > Metazoa > Arthropoda > Chilopoda > Scolopendromorpha > Cryptopidae > Cryptops > Cryptops parisi. Next base: position 10,527 of record JAQIWH010001743.1, read on the forward strand.
TACTGCTATTCATTGTACTAGTAGTATTTTTCGACGTTCCAACTGCAAGTGATAAAATTCGTCTCCTTGTTTTGCCATCCTAGGCAGAGTGATGCACTTAAATCTGGAAAAGAAAAGCAAGATATTAAAAAAAATTATTCAGCTTGTGAACTAAAAAAAAAAATTTACAAATAAATTAACACACATGTTTAGTTGGTCGGTTAAAGTTTCAATCTGTGAATGTACGAAAGCGCGCGTCTCGCAACTCGATCCGTATTATTGAGCAACAACGAGACGATATTAACCCCGAAGGTCGTCGTCATCATCATCGTTCATCATTCATTCAGATTGTCGCAGGCGTGTTGGATGACGTCACACACACACAGGGAAAGGAAATAGGAAGGAAACTGGAGAGATGAGGGGGTGTTGTTTGAGGCGCGCGTGTGGCTTTTCGGGTAGTCTAGTTGTCTGCCGCCGGGGAGTGACTCAGGGAACCGCAGCCAAGGAATCCATCCGCTGCCACAAACCGACGGACGGATAGACAGACGCAGACAAACCGACAGAGATACGAGAACGAGCAATGCAATGCGATACGACGTGGTGAGCTGTCAAGAAAGTATGGGACACCACCCTTTGCTTAAGCGCGTGTGGGGGCGGTAACGGATCAAGGACAGACAACCAGGCACCTTGACTTTCAAATTGCCAAATACCATATCGATGTTAGGCTGTGAAGATGATTTTATTCGTGAATCCGAAATTTTAAAATTAATAATCCGAGTTGAGAATTAATAACAACCGTTGCATAATCGTAACACTAAAATATTTATTTTTATTTCATTTTTCAAATTTAGTTTTGAAACAGTCAATATGACTAATAGCACCATGTACAAATAAAGAAAAACAAGTAATCCAAACAACGTGAAATAAGATTACAGTAGTGAAAGAAAATGTAAGCTTGTACATACAAATATAAAGGGTGTCCAAAACTTATTTTTAAAATTTATTATTATCTTTGCAGATTTATTGCTAAAGTACATACAATTGTAAAAAAAAAAAAAATTTTGGACACCCTGTATATTTTTACGAAAACTGGTTGCGCGGATTTTATCCTTAGTACAATGCCGCGTATTAAGTGTTTTATACGAATACGAGAATTTTTGTCAGTATTAAGAAACCTCAAAATGACTAACTTAATTGCAGTATTGCTCATAATGAATCACGTCGTTTTCAAGTTGCATGGAAATGTTTTTGTTCATTATGAATTGTGGTTATAATGGTTTGGTTGTATTTTTATAAGCTTTATATTAGCTTCACTTGTGAGTTCGTGAGTTAACTGGGGATTGAACGTATACTGCCATCGACAGGTGTTTTATGATATTTTTAAAAAAAAAAATTAATATATTGTATAGTCCAATGCATCAAAAATTGCATAGAATGTGAACCGAAAACCGCACAAGTCTGATCTGTAACAAAAATCACACAAATCGAATCGAAAATTGAATTTCTCAAAACTCGCCTAAATCGAATATCGCGTTACTCAAAGTTGGTATTAATGTAAATTCGCATAAAACGAACCGTATAAAGCGTATTCAGAAAAAGTTTTTTTTTAATGTATTTTTTTTCGATATACGAATGAATTCTCGTTTTAATGAATTTTTCATTCACCACGATAACGTCACTTTCAGAATTTTCGTTTTTGTACCCTTTTTTTTTCCTTTTATTTTTTATTAGCTTTCACTTTATCTGTTTTCGATTTACGAATTTTCGCATAACGAAAAATTGAGTCAAACGCTCGTTCTTTTGTTTTCTTGAATTGATGATTTAGCGTAGATCGTCGTTGGTAATAAATAATATTTAGAGTGGAAGCGTTGCATGTTATACAACAAACAAACTTTGTCACATCTTGTATAATAATCGTCAACTATTTTTACTACAGTATAGATTTATAGCCAGTGAGAGGGCTTATTAGACGACAGTGCAGTTTTTTTTTTTGTTCTACATATAGTCACGAGCCGTACATGTTTCGAATATGATTTGTTTTCTTTAGCTACAAAATTGGACGCTTCGAAGGGACAATTTTTTTTCTTCTCCGTGCAAGCTTTTGGAATGCAACATCTGTCGTGTCTTTTATTGTTTTTCTCTCTCCCCTGTCAAACGATTTGAATTCGAATCATTTGGGAAATGTGTATAGCAGCACAGGAGGGAGGTTGTACGAGTGAGGAGCATTTCACCAGAGAGGACAACGTCGAGCGGGGGAGGAGGTAGGACTATTTTGAGGATCCCCATTTTTTATTGACGCCACAGTCGCGAGGAATGTGATATATTTTTTTCTCTAACCTCTCTCTCTCTCTCTCTCCCTACTACAGTCCGTAGACACATTGGCTTTTATCATCATCTCTTGTGCCACCCCTCGCTACGAATTCCACTCGTGCCATTTCATCATGGTCACCATTATCGTCACCGTCGTCTTCCATAGCCAAAAATTGTTATCTATGCTTGATAAACGCTGCCGTTGTAAAGGGTTAATCTGCATATATGCGTTTACATACAACAAATGAGATTCGCATTAGTCACTGATTTGTAGTGACACGTCATGAATTTGTATAACGTAGGTCTTGGCGCGCAAGGTTTATTGAAGTTTTGTTGTTGTTGTTTTTTGTGTTTGTTGGGGGTTATTGTTGACCGTATTTTTTCTGACGACTTTGTTAAATATTCTTATATAGAGGTTCATTAGTGTTCGAATCATCATCATCATCATCATCATTATCGAACCCATTGACTCGGTTAGTTCCAAACAACAACAAGTAAAAAGCCAGCCCAACAAAACAAAACATCTCGAAATCTTTTCTCAGCCCCCCTGTTGGTGGTAGGTTTTGTTGTCGTTGTGCTGGGGGGGGGGTACCAGGTACTGTGTGTTATTTTGTTGTTTGTTTTCCAGCCATGATTTCTGGAAAGAAGAAGGGAAGGGGGAGGAGGGGTTAAGAGTTCCGTATAGGGGTGCACGAGCGAGAAACAACGGTGTAGTCGTGAGACGGAGGGTGGGGTGGAAGTTCTCTTAAGTCTTTGGAATGGGGCAAGGGCTTTTTGGCACCAACAAAAGGGAGGTTGTCATTAACATTTTAATCGCCCCCACCACGTGGCGTTAATGACATGCGCGAGCACGCCAACGTTCGGCTCCGGAGGAAACCCGATGCCACGTCGGCGGTAACCGCCACCGTCCCTCCGCGGGGTGGGAAGAAACCACTGCACTTTCGAAACACACGCATACAAACTGACAAAGAGAACGAGAGAGAGAGAGAGAGAGAGAGAAAGCAGTTGGTTGTCATGGAAACGACACCCTTTCACTTTTTAACTTAACCCCTTAGTTCCCATTTTCTCTTCCCGTTCTCCTTCCCGCGAGTTGTTGTTATTGTCACTGCGCCGTTGTTCGCTCTCGTCCATATTTTCTTGGCTTAATACACGGTCAAGTTATTTTTTTAAAATTATTATTTAACTTCATTTTATTTAACTTGGACTGTTGTACTTTTTAACCTTTTTCATGTTGTACGTTTCAAATCTTTGAGATCAAGTTTTGTGTCCTAGAGACTTGAAATTTGGTAGACAGGCGAGTCTTGCAGAGCTATTTAATTTTATCAAATTTTGTGGACTTTGTTACCTATCTTATGCAATTTTGACTAAATAGTTAATCTGTTCTCAATTGAATTGAAGCTTTATTGCGTCGGGATGACAATATTAATAATAACTAATTACATTAATTAAGTGTTGCGATTTTTTATCGAATACATTTTCACGTTCGTTTGTTCGATTACAAAACGTTGGTTATGAAACAAAGGTTGGATTCTAATTTTAAATATATTCCAATTTTAATTAAGCTGAAACATTAAAATAAAAGGAAATACTTAAAAAATAAATTATTTTGCTTTTAAAATTGCGGTAAAGTAACTTTTATACACAGGAGATGTATGTAATATAGTAGTCGATGTATATACAGTATATAGTAAAATATAATAGGCTACGCTCAAGTTGGAACTTTTACATAAAAGGCATACATTTTGTTTTTGTCACACTTAACGTGCACTATGATTTTATTTTTAAATTTCGCTGGGACACGTTATGTGTTTTTCTTAACATTCATTAACTTCGTGAATTTCAGACGTAATTTCGTGGAATGAAATTCTTCATGTTGTACATTCCATCCATAAATGTGTTTTCACCAATTTGTTTAGTTAAAATTATATTTTTCCGACAGAACTAACAATTTTAACGACAAATGTTATAGCCTACTGATGATGATGACAAACCTCAAAACATGTAAAATTAAAAAAATAATATACGTGAATTTTATGACTTTTGTAACAAGACATAAGATTGAGAAGCTTATGACTCAATTTATCGAAAAGTAGACCAATACTCTTTCTCTCTGATTTCCTATGGAACTCGACTTGTGGACCACCCTGTATGTAGTTTTTTTTTCTCCAGATAATTAACCTGAAGCTTGCAAATTTGCCTTCACTAAAACGTTTACGAGTTACAAGTCGACCGTATCCGTTGTTGTAGAAATTCTGTGCTAATGATAGAATTTAGTGGTGGCAAATGGTCTTGTTGTTGTGTAACAGCCGTTAGATGGTCATTTCCGGTTTTTGACTCGAAATGTTTGTTTCTTCCAAGGGCCATGTGGGTTTCTCCAAATGACTCACTTTGAAACTTTTGACCCCGGGTCTGAACGCAGTCCAGAGAACTTAACGCTATGTTTATACTCCTGTCACTGCAAAAGTTTCTTTTACTTATAAACGACTATTTGGAATTTATCTTTACGTCATATACAATGAATATCGTGTTTATAACAGTCGTTATTGAAAGGAATGTGGGCTCACCACTACTACACTCCAAATGACGTTTAGTTTCACTTCAGGGAATAAAAATCAGCGAGTTGGACTCATTGTGTTACGAGAAAGACATAAATAAGCCACGTGGCACTGTGCTAATTAGATAGGATTATTATTATTATTTTTTTTTGTGCATGTTTCAACTCTAAAGAACGACAAATATCGGACAAAAACTCCACTCATCCGTTGTATTCGATTCATCATCACGTTCGTCACTTATTCATGCACTTATTCCGTTTAAACTGCGGCGCTTAAAGACGTCTGCTAATGAATAGGCAAAGGAGGAGGAGGAGGCTGAGAAAAGAAAAGTAAAAAGGAGAATAAGAATAAAAAAAGGGGGGGGGGGAAAGAAGAGAATGAGAAAAAAAAATTTCGAAGCGCACAAAGTGAATTTGTTCCCGTTTTCTTTTCATATTGCATAATGAATGTTCTCGTTGGCAACTTAATTTTGCGAGTGCGCCTCGCAGGTATAAAGAGGAGCGTCGCGTTGTTTTATTAATATTTAATAAGCCAGAAAATAGGGAGCTGCGAGTTGACGAAAAGAAGAAGAAGAAGAATCCATCGCTCGCGATGGGCTGTGTTTGTTCTTAATAATGCCGAGAGAATGCAAGGCGAGAGAGAGAGAGAGACAAAGTTTGTGAAGAAATTTTGTTCGACATTGGCGTAGTGTAAAGCAGCCTTTAGTTGGAAGAGTTTGGCGACGAATTGGGAGTGGAAGGGTGCGAGACGTGCTCCTTTTATTTTATGTATGTATCACCACGACACGTGTCTAAGTGTGCGCCAAAGTTAACGTTTTGTCGAAATGAAGAACGGATGTAATGGCGGAATTTATTTTTCGGGACGAGTGTCGAAAGTGGAAGAAATATTCTACAGGGTGATGCAATAGTTTCTTGTTTATTCTACTTTATTTTTTTGTTATTTTTCGCATGAAATTTTCCCGATTAGTTTGGTGAGACGTGATGTGCTCTCAACATGAGTGTAAAACGGAAAATTGGGTTTTGACGTTTTTTTGAAAGACGTCTGACATTTATCACGTCGTGTGACATTAAAATCAGTAGAAACAAACGTGGAGTAGAAATATTTCTAATAAGGTTATTCCGCATGACTTTAGGTCATTGAAATGCGCAGAATCAGAATGGTTGCTACTAATGGACACTTAAGTTCCAATGTTGTGTAATATGTTATAATGACATTTTGAAATTATGCTGAAATTGAAATTTAGGGTTGGTTCGATATTTTTTTTGGACATTAGTATGTTTTATCTTTGATGTGTGTTTTGTATCTAAATGTTTGTTGATTAAACTTAATTTGCAACTTCAGCCAATAAGAACAATTGCTTCTAATTCTGCTTAATAAAACACAAGAGTGCTTTTCCTCACCAGCTATGGTAGCGTCACCGTACGGTGGGGGGAAAATGCCGAGATTTATACTAGTCTAACTAACGAATATTGCCACGCAATAAGAGTTTTAAAATGTATAGCGGTACCGGTAACGATGTTGCAAATCAACATGAGTTAAAACAATGAATTGCGTAATGAAAACAAAAAAAATACAACTTTCCCGTCATTTGTTTGACGGGCTATTTACTGGTCTTTGATATTTGTCGCAAGGTTTCTAATGGTGTGTCATTATTATTCTGAAGTTAAGACACAAACACTGCATTTGCAATGAACAGAGCACTACTCATTTTGGTCTAAAGTTGAGAGCTTCATCTAGTGACAACTTGATGCATTCTGAGCCTTTTTGAAATTATTCAGTGTTTTATATCGACGATTACAGTTTACTAATACTTGTATAGGGTTTAAAATCACTAGTTTAGTGTTATATGAAGTTTTCAGGGAAGTTATGTCATATTTTGTCAACTTGCTGTTAGTCTTATGTAGTTTCTCATTTGTTTTCAAATGTTCTGTAAATGATTCCATGGATTGCTTAAATAAATTCAAATTCCAAATAGGGGTTAGTAGGTGTTTTTTTAGTGAAAAAAAAATCGTTTATGTCAGCTCAGCAATAAATAATTATCAATAACGAATAAAGTTTTTCGGGAAAAGTTAAATAGGTGGTCTTCAGAGGGTCAACTGTAGTAAAGATTCCGATCAGCTAATGAAAGATGTAGGGGGTCCTTGTCAATTGGGTTGAGTGGTAGCAACGTTAAATCTCAACTCTTTTGCTTCGTGTCAGTCGGGCGTGTGTGTGCGCGCGCACGTGGGCGTAAAAAACAAAGAAGTTCGATAGTGGAGAAAGAGAGAAGACGCGCTTTCATTAACAAAAGCAGGGAGCTGTAATTATGCGAAAAACATGACAAAACAAGTTGCCCCAACATCGCTTCTCTCGCTTACTCACTCACTCTCTCTCTCTCTCTCTCTCGCTTAATTATTCGAGCTTCCCAGTCAGGCAGCCAATAAGTGACAAACATAATTAACGAACCATAATCAGCTCTAGAACGAAGCTACTGTTTCACCTTCCGAATGGACATCCATACGACCTCGTTTCTTAATTCGTTTCGTTCGATCATATTCTATTTTTTTTTTTAATTTAAAAACAAAACAAACAAAAAACTAATTAAGCGTATGTTGAAAAATGAGTTTCACTTTCCGCGAAAGTTCATGTTAAAACCGATTGCGTTTTATCGTTTTCGCTTAGCTGCATTAGATTTGACAATTTTGTCATTAGATGATGTGTCGAATTTGTAAAATTTCAGTTCTCAACAACGTGTAGCAATTAATTGGGAATAATTAGTATGCGATCGGAATCAAATGCGAAAGACTTTTTTTTTTAAATTTTTTCGATGAAAATTGTTAAGATTCGTGAGACTAACGTCAGATGGTGCGATCAACTGCGTCATCAAATCAAAACCAAGTTGTTGAGTGTATTACCGACCTTGGTATTACTAAAGCCAATTTTACACGTCAAACTTTTTTAATCAAATTCTATCGATTCCAACTTTTTCTGACGTCACACACACGTTAGGGCGCGTTTTCAGCGCGTTTTTTTGTCAAATAACGAAACACAACAATTACGAAAACTCGCTCGGATGTGTGATGACGTCAGAGAAAGTTGGAATCGACGGAATTTGATTAAAAAAAGTTTGACGTGTAAAATGAGCTTAAAGATTTGAAGTCTTCAGATTTTGATTATTTTTTTTTTTTAAATATAAAATTTGATTAATACTGTACTTAAAATACTGTTGAAATTACTTGATGTTAACACTAGGCGTGATAATGCATGTTGCTTTTATGGATCTGAAAACGAAATAAATAAGAAATTGGTTTTAAAGAAGGGTTTTAAATTGAGTTTCATGTCTGTAATGATTTCGCATTAAAGCGAGTGTTTCGTAGCTTCTTCGTAGCTTTATAGTAGGGGTGGTGGGGGAAAGTTTAGTTGAATAATGGGAAAGTTGAATTATATTCGGCGAGCGGGTAAAAGGGTCCACGGGTTGTTGATGTTGATAATGATGAGGATGATGATGTAATTGTGCGTGTAAGTAAGGAGATAAGTTGTCCGTTTCGTTTTATCCATTCGTTCGTCACGAGTAAGAGGCATTATTATTCCAAGACGAGAGAGACATCCAAAGTGCATTGCTGCTCGAGAAGAAACCGAAGAAGATGGTGGAGAAGATGTAGAAGGGATGGTACATACAGTAGAAGGGAAGAGGAGGAAACACTACGCTCCTCGGCTCGTTTCGAAGGCACTCGAATGCATTATTAAAAATCTGTTTCCAAGCAATGAAACGGATCCACTGAGCTTGAATTGGAAACGCTTTTCACTTTCGTTTTCTTTTCCGCTTTTCTTCGTCGTCGTCGTTTTCTCTCCAGCGAGGCTTTTGCTTTTCAACGTTAGTTTTACGCCGAGTACACCACTTTCTTTTTATTTATTTTCTTTGTATTGATGTAATGTTATTATTATTATTATTATTATTATTGTTATAGCTTCTATACCTTTTATGCAGCCGTGATGTACGCGTTAGAAAATCGTTATACTTTGTAGTAAATATATATTTGGGTGCGCAAAGTTTTCATTAATGGAAAATTCACATATTTCGAAATTCTCAGGAAATGACAAAATTTCAGCTTTGTCATCTGTACATTTCTTCGTACGGAATGCTAATGAAGTTTTCTTATAACGAGCGACTAGAAAAATTTCATTCGTTGTTTAGTAGCGAAACAAGGAACTCGCATTAATCGAAGACTTTCGATACTTGACTTTATTTTTTCAAATGATTTTATTTGAAAAATTAAGCTTCGGGTTAAATGAACCCTAAGTAATTTAATACTAAAAGTTTTAATTGCGGTTCAAAATAGAGAACTTCACTGAAATGTGGTAAATTTTTAAATGGTGCGTTTGCTTGGGATAATCTAAAATTGTCATATTGGTTTCCACATTTGGTGACACGGTAAAAAAACAAACAATGTTACAATTGTATTTGGGAGGGGTGTATAATTAGAAAATAACATGTTTATTGTTCATTAAAATTAGTTGAAAAATTAGTTTGTATGGGCCAAATTGAGATCGTATATGATAATTGACATGGAGGTTACTCATTAACATTGGTACTGGTACATAAGTAAAGTTCGTTTTTCGAATTATTTGTGGAAAATATCCTGGCCAATCTTTTTTCTTCTATTTTTCTTGCAAAGAAAATTGAGTTTAGTTTAACGTTTCGTAGGAAAGAAAATTCACACGTGTCTTGGCTTCGTTGCCGAAAATTTCGTTCAATTTTATTCATGCACCCTACTAGTCCCCTCACTCTCTATCTCCAGTCTTTCAAATTCCGATATCGTTATTGCCCCAAATTCGGATTGTTTCCGTCACTTTGCTCTTCGTCTTTCTTCTTGGTCTTGTTCGTGTTCTTATACTCTTCGCGGGAGGGGGGAAAAGGTGGAAGGGTGGGTAGGAAACCTAAGCTGATTTTATCCAAATGAGGGCCTCCATTTCCCTTTTGAGGCGAGCCTAAGGGTCCCATAATTTGGTCTCGGCATTCCTTCCAGCGAGGCTTAAGTTGGTAACTGTCACTTTGCTGAAGGATTGGGCGGCATTGGTCTTCCGCCCTCACCAAATTCGACTGTTCCTCCTTTTGCTTCTGGCAAAGTGACACGACGAAGAACATATCCCTCCTTCTTTTCCACTCGTTGTAGCGAGCAGTAGACGCTAGTCCATATGCAAATACACTCGAGGATTCCGCCTCGGAGTGGATCAGCTCTCATTTGGAGTAACATTTGCATAAGAGAGAGAGAGAGAGAGAGAGAGGGTCGAGGGCGGAAGGAAGTGGAACCCCTCCATGGTGGGGGTTAAGGGGAGGAGTTAATCGGACGGACGCCAAAGGGTTGTTGAAAGATGGGCCGCGTTCTACAGTTACTACTCCTACTAGACTTCACTTAAGGACCGAGGTTTCTTCGTGTTTTGAGACTAGGGTAAGACTTTGGAGTTAGAGACATTGATTCTCGTTGAATGCTAAGACGTCGTCGTGGAGTTTTCTCTGTTGAAATTCGGATTCGCAGACATTCTGAGATATATCTTATTCAGTGTTTTCTCGCTAATCTCTTATTGGGACTATTTTGGTCATCTAATGCTTACTAGGTAGAAGGTATTATGACGCTTTGCCATGGAAGCTTCATCGTTGGAAGGCAATTCATGTGTCTGGAAGTGTTTTTGAGTGAAGAAAAATACATGAAAATGATATATTGTCAGAGTCAGATAATAAGCTTCAATACATTAGGTGTGTAATGACAGTTAATGGTACCTGGTAATGGTTTTTATTATTATTTTTTTATACATCGGTCAGCATATCGTAGTACTGTATATCGAGATCATATCGAGTTATCGATATTGTCTAGTACGAGTTCTGTTACTACAGTCGAAAGAACAATCCAGGACATGCAGTAGTACACCGTGAAGTAAGCCAATACCACAATGCAACGAATTGAAGGGCTTCGGTCAATATGATGATACGCCACGTTTTTGAAATTGTTCAGGAGAGCCGTTTTTATGGTGTGAATTCCATAGAGCACCATACCGGACAACAAGGTGATTCTCTATATTGTGCTGCCATTTTCTGGACAATCCAGGAAGTGTGAAGTAACAAGCTGGAAACAGTACTGAGGGACGGTTTGATGCAAAACATGACATTTTTGGGGAAAGTGTGGCTTATCATCATATTGCTTGGAGCCCTTCAATTGAAAACAGGGTTTGCATTCTTCCCCATTGTTTTTTTGTTTTCTTTCGAAGTGTGAATTTGTTGCCTATTCAAATATATCGGAAGTATACTGTATGTATAGTGAAAGTACAATGCTCACAAAAATTAGAGGATATTTGCATGGTATGAAAATTTTGAAATAGCCCCAATTTTTGTGAGCAGTATAGTACTAATGGGTTTGTTTATATTGGTTGGTTAGTTCTCAGTAGTTACAGTTGGTTGTTCCACATTTCGGTATTTTTATGTATTCTTCAACGTTCAACTTACGGTCTAGGAAAAATGTACAGAATTGTTCGCCTTCGTGTTTTCTGCTGAACGAGAAATGACGAGCTTTTTTTTTTTTAAATAAAAATAAAGGCCGAAAATGAAGAGTGGGTGTTGTAGACGTAGCGAAAGGAGACGACGACGACGATGATGTGCCAAGGCGCACACGCCGTTAACAATGTCCGAAGTTGGAGAATACGTAGGATTAATAGTATGTGACACACACGGAAAGACAGACGCATGCACACACACACACACACACACACACACACACACACACACACACACACACACACACACGACGCAGTTCGTTTGTGGCACAGCTGTCGGCAATGGTCGGATCCCGCGCGTGTTAATTATTACTAATCATGACGCGTCGCGGCGCTGGTGAAGAATTACGAGGGGTCGGTTTTCGTACTGACTGTTGGTTGTTGCCAGCCGTTGCACAGTCACCGACAAACTGGCCAGTCGTTTTGAAACAACAGCAAAAGCTTTCAACTCCCGAGCATTTCTGTGTCGCACTAACAAACATCTACTGCTGCCACTAACCCCCTTCCTTCAGCCGCCGCCACTTTCACTTCGCACAAGCGCGCGCGCACACACACACACACACCACTACCATCGACCCCTGTTGTTGGCACAAATGTCAGACAGTCAGACACATTTACTACATACAACATCGCGCGAGTGAGGGAAAACTTGACGACTCGAAAGGATGTTGTCATGTGATGTTGCGATGATGCTAAACAGCATCCCTCGTTCTCCGGATCGTGAAACATAGAAAGGAGTGAGAAAAAGACAAAATCGGACACGACTGTGTTTGTCTTTTCGAAGAGTTTTGTTTGTTGGCAAAACTTTTCAACTCTCACCTCTTTCGAGAAGAGGATTTTTTATTCTTTTAAAGGGAAATTCTTCTTGTGATATAGGTTGTCTGAACTTAGAAATCGTGTTGTTGACGTCGTGTGAACTGTAAAGTAGGGTTATACTATAATCCTAATTTTATTGTTACTATTTATTTAGATTAGTGATGAAAATAGAGGGGATTCACAGGGGTTGGACAAAAATAATGGAAACACCGTTGAATGTCACCACTTGTTATTTTTAATAATATGGAGTTGACCCTTTCTTTTAACGGTAATATCCGTTTGAATACTTTGAAGAATTGATCGTGTGATACTATTTTCTACTGGTTTCATATTCAATGGGTTGTTATGCACCATACTAGGAAAGAGTCCCACACTGACCTGGTAATATGATATCCTTATTTAATTTGACACTTTTAAAATTGCCAAAGTGAGCAATACAGCTTTTGGACAGTGTGTAGAAGAATTTTTACTCTTTCCTCGCTGTGGACGTAGGCTTTTTTTTTGTTGACAATATGCTCTTTACCATACTGTCGCCGAGCTGATTCTTGCGATTACGTTTGTCAAAACTTTTCTTTCGGTGATTTTCGTATGCAGTAATGACGTGCCTAAGGGACAGTTCCTCTATTGGAACGGTTTTCGTTACCGACGAACCAGCCATTCGAGCTCCTACAATCTGCCCTTTTTGAAGATCTTTTATATTATAATTATTTTTCTTTGATTCTACCAAAAACAACATGATTTCTGTGGAAAAACAACGTACCACTGTAGTCTGTAACACGTTTAAAAGAGGTATTTCAGTAATTTGAGGTTTTTTGTGGTTTTAATATAACTCAAAAATTGCATAAATCTGAATTTGCGTAAATCGAAACTATACGCGTATATATAAAGCGTATTTAAAAAAAAACAAACAATTTTTAATGTACTTGTTTATTTTATTTCCTTAAGGCAATCAACGCAGGATCCGTAAAATTTACAATTCCAACCTAGAACCTTGTGTATTTGTTAAAGATCAGCTGCGAAAGCATCAAATTTATTAAGAAATACGCGTGTTTATCGTTGCGATATATATAGATAAAAACGCGATGTTGAAGCAATGAATGTGGTAGTAAAATATAGGAGTGAATTAAGCGAGACGAAACAACGTTTACTCATGGACTAGGTCGGTTTTTTTATATACATAAACGAGTCTTGAACGAGCGATTTAGCAACGACGGGCGCAATATTTGCATTAAATTATCAACTGGCGCGCATTGCATAAGGTTGTTGCTGCTGCTGCTACTGTTAACCCCTTGAATACTGTATTTATTTGAGCAAGAGATTCGACGCTGTTTAATAAGCCGTGAACCGACCGACTTGACGTTCCAATGCAACCATTTCGTTGCTGATGAGAGGATAATGATGATGATGGTTTTTCTTAGAATTGTGAAGAGAACTCTGTTCTAAACCCAATGATTTGCATGCGGCTTTTTTGTTTTTTTATTTGTGTTTTTTTTTTTTAAATGTTAATTTTATTCCGGATTTTTTTTTCTTTATGCTATAGTTTTTTTGTTTTCTGGTTTATTGTTCTGGTTTCTAATAAATGGAGAAAGAAATTGTTAACTTTTTTGTTGTTGATGTTTTATAAATGAGTGTACTGGTTGCTGACTAGACTGGAAAAATGTATAAAAACGGCATAGGAACACTAGGTTTAGTGCTATACATACATACATACATACATACATACATACAAATCATACATACAAACATATATACGTAAGCTTTCATCTCCAGATCAATTCCAGAAAACAAAATCATAAATTTTTTAATGGGTCGTTGTACAAACATATTAATCTTATTGATTAAAATCATCAATTGTATTAGTTTTCTTTATGCCTTGTGTTAAAGAGTGTTATATGCCTGTATTGTATAAATACTATTGATGCCTTTTGGATCAATAGTCAAATACAAATTTTTAAGTCAATTACTTAATTTAAGTCAAATACAAAATAAACATACGGTATTTATCATTAAATCGTGTAGTCAGCTTGATTATATTCTATGCGAACTGAACTCAGTTGTGTGTTGTAGCTTTCTACGTTGATTTTGAATGCAGTACCTTAAACTTTGTTTTCATCATGTTTTTCTGTTTTCATAATTGAAGTGCCTGGTGTGAATGGGTGTTAACTGTTAAGTAACATTTTTACAGTTACGAGGAAAACGCGTTCGAAGATCTGAACTTGCCTTGCCGTCTATAGGCCACTTAACACTTCTTGCACTAATATCTTTTTGCACATATTGTTGTTTTGCTCAAAATAATGCATCAGGAATGTAGAATTATACCTAACACATTCGAAAATGCTGCAAACTAATTTTTGACTAAAATGTTATTTAACACCCTTTTACACCAGGCCTTTCAATTATCTTTTTGTTTCTATGTATAAAATATATTCATAATAAGTTTATTTATCTTGACGTTGAAAGTTCTATATTGAAGTTCTAAAATTCTGTTTTAAGATCCATCAGAGCAGTTTTCTAAGAATTTTGGTTCATCCTCTAGAAACATTTTCTTATATCTATTCGAGTTTCTTTTTTCATTTTCATTATTCTTACAAGAAAATGTTTATTTTTGGAGGCATACTCTTCTTGCAAAAAGGAATAGTAAAAAATGCAGATTGAGTCGGATTTGTAATCTCTGTCGCTGTCGAGGGGTGAAAAAAACAAGGTGTTGTGAGGTTTATTTACACTACTTCTTTTTTCTTCCTCGGTTTATTTTCTTTTTCTTCGCCATTTCATTTCTCCAAAGAGAGAGAGAGAGAGAGAGAGAGAGAGAGAGGAAATAAAGAGGTGTACAACTCCCATGTTCATTTTGAAACGAACTTGGGTGGTGCTTGATCTTTTATCAGTGACGAGTAGGTGGCGCTGGGGCTTCTTTCGATGGTATTCAGGGGTAACCCCATGGTGCTACTGCGAAAAACCTGAAATTTTTGCTTTGACACGTGGCGCTGGTTGGCTTCCGCAAAGAAATAATAGGCCTACTAGCTCAGTGATAGTGTACCAAAGAGTTTCACCCACCGATCTTCCGATTCCTACGGGAAGTTGAGAAAACCTCCGAAAAAATGCGAGCTTTATCTTGTAAAATTCTTACAACTTTTGCATTCAGGAAGATTGTTGTTTGTCGTGTTGTTGTTGTTTTTATCTTTTTAAAGTGGAAGGTTGTCCATTCCTTTGTTTTGAATTATCTAATTTATGCATCAAGTAGGCTGTGCTTTACAGATCTTGTCTGATTGAAATACTGTACTTTGTCGTTGCAAAGCTTAATGCTGTCTTAAGATTTTTCGATTATGGTTTTTGGGATCACTATCTAATAATATACTGTGACAAGCACATTAAAAATCCTTTTTAAAGCATACTTTTTATATACTGGCATATAGCTTCAGCCATATTGGTTTTTAATTAACAGCATATAGGCAATGATACACTAAGACGAATCCATAGACATCTCATTTATCAAAATTCACCGAGTCGTCTTGTTTTTGTATGCACAATTTTCATATACTGGCATATAGTGTCTACCATATTGGTACCATATAGCCAGTGTCACTGTCACTCATAGAAATAGGCGGATGAGATGAAATCTCAATCACCAGCTATGTTAGCGCCACCGCACCATGTGTGAAAATACCGAAACTTATACCGAAGTTTATAGATCAACTGTAACAAATGTTGCTTCGTAACATTTGTTATAGTTGGTCTGTAAATTCCGGTATAAGTTAAACAATAAATTGTGTAATGAAAACAACAAAAAAACCTTTTTCCGTCATTTTGACGGGCTATTTATGTACGATAATTATCCAGTTCTATCATTATCTGGAACGCTTTAAATCCACGGGGATTTATAACAACTTTAGTGCAAACAATGATGCCTCATAGACATTTACCAATGGGCTGCTGGAATGAGAAAAATAGCTCACGATACACTGTCATCTAAGTGTCTCTAGTGTACGTTACCATAACAACACGAATGTGAATAGCAACTAAATTAATATTATAGCAATAACATTATACACGAATGTAAATGTGAAAACGTAGTGAACTAACTGATGAGATAAACTAAAATTATACCAATGATATATGTTTTTCTGGCCATTATTGATGGGTTTGCATCCAGTTATGTTTTTAAACCTATTTATAGCTTGTTTAACTTTTCAAGGATTTTCGTATATCCATTGTTATTTATTGCAGATAAACGGTTCTAATGTTTGAAGTTTGAAATAAACTTGAGTTGGGTTGTAAAGTATCGGTTTTCATTTAGACTATTTTATTTTAACTTTAAAAAAAAATACTAGAACAGCATGTTCAGCACTGGGTAACAGTTCTTGAAGTAAGAGTGATACAAAATGTAAATTGAGTTGAACTGGAGACTGGGTGAAACGAGTTTTAAAATTTTTTGTTTGTTTGTTTTTACATCAAGTGCCCGTGGTTGTAGGAATTCGAATAAAGCGCGAGATTTCGTCTTCATTCGCTTTCACATCTGATGAAACAGGTGGGCGTAGTTGCGAGTATACAAAGGGTTGAGAGCGAGGGGGTAAAAAAAAACTATAAATAAGAGAGGTGCAAACTTCATCTTCACAATGCATCCTTTTATTGCCACTTTAGCTTCGCCATGCGTGGGCGTTTAATAACGCTAAAGCAAAGGAAAGAGACGAGAGACATTTCTATGCCATGAACGAGAGAGTGGCTACCTGAATCATTATATGTTGCATATTTTTTTATACTTTTCCTCCTCTTACTAAACGGTTTGCCCCCCTTTTAGGTACCGAGTTTATGACGCGAACGAGTTGGAGAAAAAAAAAATTTGTTCCATTTTTTGTTTTGTTTCTGGAGATTAAAATGGAAACGAATATTTAGCTGATGAAAAGTTTCGTCCATTAAAATTAATGTTGAGGTTTTGCCAGGTAAAACTTTGCTAGTTGTTGTTGCTGCTGTAAGAGTTGTTTGTTTGGTTTTTTTTTAGGGTAAATTAACTTCATTTGCACGACACGTGGAGATATAACATTACTCTTTGTAGTCTACCATCCGAGCATTAGAATGGTCGACATTTTCAGAAAACGTGGCTATTGTTTGGTCAAGTGGTTGCGTGTGTCAAGTTCCAAGCACTATGGAATTGCAGTAATTTTATATAGACAGTATTACAAGCTGAAAATATTAATAAACAGTACTCGATAATTTTTTTGAAAACGCACTTCTTAGTTAATTTTTATTGGAGTTTGTGAATATCAGTCAAGTTGTTTTATGTAATCGGTCAGTGTTCATGTTCAATTTTAGTTTCATTTTTTATCCGATTTTTTGTTGGATAAAAACAACTAAAAACTACACCTCACTACATCTATATAGTGCCTTGTTGTATCTCCTGATTTTATTGGCATGCGACCATCGTTCAAATTGCAAACTTAGTAATACAGTACACCTCACTACATCTTATTCTTATTTGACCATTGTTTCTCCTCAATTTACATCGCGTGGTCACGAACCCATTGTTCAAGCTTTCCATTGTTACAGGCTTGATAGCAGAATGACATTCAAAGATGCAGTTTGCTTCAATTTTCAGTTCTTGTTACGGTTTAACCAAACTTTAAAGTGTTAAATCAATTTAACACTTTAAAGTTTGATTCACAACTGTGAACCAAACTTTATATGCCTTTTGAATGAAAAGTAATATTCTGCGGTAAATTCTGTTTCTTATTTGTCTAGAATCTGATCATTATCAATGCACATAACAGCTTGTATGGAATTGTTCTGCACGTTGTAAACGATAACGATGGAATTTAGTTGATGACGTATTTTTCATATGCGTAGGAGATAGACCATTAATTGGACGATGATGAGAATTTTTAGGTGGTTCGAGTCTCGCACCTTGTTTATCACATTCGATGGGTCGTGACAAAAGGTGTGGGCAAGTGCCTTTGAGCTTCTATTATTCAGTTGAGCGAAAAGATTGAATTCCTAGCTTTGTAGCCGTACCTTTTAGGGGACTGAAGGTGGTAGTGGTATTGCACTACGTACGGTAGTTGTAGAGTAGTAGTAGTAGCAGGAATGGCGTTTGCAGGTAGTAGTAGATGTGTGTGTATGGGTGTGCGGTTGGGGTTGGGGAAGTTGAGTGGTGGTGGTAATAGCAGCAGTAGCAGTGGCGATGACAGAGGCATTCACGGCCGAATTAGTGCATTCCCGCCTGCATTAAACATGGCATCGAACAGCTCCATTCTGCCTTTGGAAAATTAAACCTCATTGGTGCACGCCGTCGGAGAAATTCCTTAGTGACACGCACTGTCACGGCTGCCGACGACGACGACGACCAGTCACTG
>JAQIWH010001744.1:0-29048 GCA_034695005.1 Cryptops parisi
ATTTAGATGTCAATATTAAGCGTAACAGTGAAAATGTTTGGTTTTTCTTGGTCATGGAAAAATCCCAAAAAGGTCATAGAAAAACCTGGAAAGTCAGGGAATTTCATTTTCAAAAAGTCGTGGGAACCCTGACAATGCATATTGTATATGTTAGCAACCATTTCAAGGCATTAAAGTGTTGTACCAAACATCAAATGAATTCCATAGGATAGGCTACATTACATTATAATCTTTATTTTGTATCAAGTTTGTCGTATATGATACGTAACATCAAATAAAATAGGAAAATAATAAAAACAAGGTATGAATTGCGACACATGTTAAATGAACATTTTGTAAATCAAATGTATTACAGTAACTGAGAGTGCCTGTATTTCATTTATGTGTAAAACAAGGAGCAAACTATCATTTTCTCATCATCAAAATTAGGTACCATTTACGTCTGCATAGGTGTAAGATTACATGTACAGTTGTACATGAGTTTATTGTTGATCTAAAATAACATTGGAAACAAAACGACAGCGTTAATCAAGTATGGATTACTTTTTATCCAATTTTATTTGAATTTATTTGTAACCTATTTTTTGTTACAGTAAATAGTTACCAATGTTGTTCACCTAGGGACATTATTTTCACGTCCAAAGAAGTTGTATACAGTGTAAAATGTTTAGTCGGGTTGAATGGGGGAAATAGGCACATTTTTTTTATCATATTTTATTAATATGTACATATTATTAAACGGATACTTTATTTTTCACCTAGGCTGATAAGAAGGCATTGTATAAACATCGACCATGGCAAGCCGACGACGAAGAGGCCAAGGAATCGAAGGTAAAACGACTACACCTCATTATCAGCTTGCAATTGCATGTACATGAATGTGTACTAATAGTGTTATTTGCTATATCAATTACAACAGGAAGTGACTGCTGCTGAAACACAATCGCTTGTCGACGATTTTGAAGATGAAGAAACTGTCATAGCACCCTTGACTAGGGTTGTAACATGGCCGACGAGGGTTGGCGACGAAGCTATAACGTCGATAAAGTGCGACAGAAAAGCCAAAAATGTAAGAATATTTTTTCATTGTATCCATATTGTGCGTTTAAAAAAAACATTTTTATGTTGATAGCTGATTGATGTAAATGATTTTTTCGTCTTTGTTTCGATATAGTACTACACCGTCGTCAGAAACGTTAAAAAGGCTCATCAGTGTCATGAGTCAGGAGAAACTCAGGAGTTTAACGACGATATTGAATACCTGTTAGATGGATTACAGAGCACAATTCCGACTAGCACTCGCTGTCTAAGGCAAGTAGACTCGCTGTCATTTTGGTTAGTCTCTCATAGATTGATACTAGAAAACAGATGGTTCCTGACTTGCGTAATTAAATGTGATCGATTAATCATTTTGATACAGACATGTTGTGCCAAAAAACTTCTTTCTTAACATGGAGCGTGTAATACATTTTGTCAATTTTCTAGCTTCAAATTGTGAAAGATGCTGCTTTGTTTGTTAGAGAAATTGAGAAGAATACCCATTTTAACACTAAGCTTTTTAATGCTGTGAGGTTTACTTGTTCATGTGATTTCGAGTTTGTCACTGTGTTCGTGATGACATTTTATTCTGAGGCTTTTTTGATTTTTGAAAACGAGGTTACGCTATCGTATATACCGGTAATGATAGGAATTATTGTTTTAGTTCGTTGAGTACGTCCTGTCATGATGATGATCGTTGACATGGTCACCTCTGTAGGTTATAATTGTTTCATACTTTTCCCCAACGAATGTGATATAACTTTATTGGGGGGGTAAATATAATAAATCGGAGATTATTATATTCATCCCACAATAAGGGGGGGGGGATACATGTATTATGAAATATTTTTTGTTAATTCCGAAATGATTTAAAATTTGAATGCCATACAATCATGTTAATCAATCAATTGAATCGGTGTGTCTAAAATGTAACAAGCGTGACAGGTCATAAGAATTTGTCATGCGAAATAATAATGTTTCTGTCGTAAGTTAATGTAAATGCTGCAATTTTGTATTATTTAACATACATACGTATGTATATATTTACACATAGTGGTTTAAATATATAGTTATAGTAGGCCTATATGCTATGGATTATTTTTCATTATTATTTCATAAATGTTTGGCAAAAAAAAATAAGCTTATAATTACTAGGTTTAAACAACAGTGAGTTTTGGTTTCACCTAAATTTTACTTTTAATATCACATGAACATTCTGGCTTTTATGTGAAAAATTATTTCCTATGACATTCATATAATTAGGTGAGAAATTCACAGTGTGTGTAAATTGTATGCTATTGCACACTGCAGACATGTTATGCTATTTTCCACTTAAAAATTTCCTCAGTGGATGCAGTGCGTAGTTGGTTTTTGTTCTGTGATGACTGGTGGGAAAGGGTCAACAACCTGTAAACTGTAGCCACCTGTTGAATGTTTCACCTAGCAAAAAAATTTTTTTTTTAAACAGCGTAAACGAAAATATTCCGGTTTTCACTTCATGGTCATATACTAACAAAGCTAATAATTTTTGGATAAACGATTATGGTGTTCATTTCATATTCAACACATGACAACATTTACCTAGCAAACAAATCCATTATGTTCAACAGGCTAGACACATCTCGGAACATTAACAGAGTTTACGCACCACGACTGACTTTAATCGCTGTTGGAATTTTAAGAGTTATCTTATAGGGCTATAAAATTTGTATAAACGGCGAAGTTACTTGTGAAAGATTTTGTTTTGTATAATATGTTTTTTTGTTTTTTTGTGTTTTGTGTTTTGTTTTTAATGATCGGATGTTCAGCATTTTTAACTTTTGAGTCTTGGGCAATTAAGAGTTGCGATACTGACCAAGTCTTTAATCATGTTCAGTACTTTGGAATCTGATTGGGGTTTAAACCTTTTGAAGTCCCAAAAAAAGGACATAAAAAAAGGCACATTTTATCATTGTATAAATTCAGTTTTTATGGCATTTTGTGTAGTGTAAGTTTGATTTCTATAGTATTCTGTAGTACTTATTTATATTTATTTATTTATTTATTTATTTATTTATTTATAATGTTAAAATGGACAAGGCAGGTCACAGAGAGATCAATTTGTCAAATCAATTCGTCAAATCAAATCATCAATTTAAAAGTGATGAAATTTACTTAGAAAATTGCAACTTTTTCTGGAAATTAACTTTAGAAACTTGTTTGTTTTTGAAATAAAAGGACATTTGTGTCTTTTATCACTTGGGAAAGGACAAATTGTTCAAATAGTATGTTGCCCTTTAAAACAAAGGACATGTGGCATCCCTAGTTTATAGATGCCCACACTTCTCTCGTGGATCGTGTTAGGTTAATTAAACGGTAATGTATTAAATGTATGATTAATGAATGTATGCATGAGTAATGATCTATTAAGTAAGTTTTTGCTGGTTTAATTAACCTCACCTTGAATACCAAGTGATTCAAAGTACTGTACAAGGTGGGTGGATGTTCCAATTTGTACCTCGTGTCTCATTTAATTGAATAAGGTGGTTTGATTGTATGAGCTCAATTGTGTGGCTTAAGTGTATGGAGGTGTAGATACTGTATTGTGTTGTTTCATTTTGTGATTTTGTGTAATTTGTGTCTTTTTGTGGGTTTTTTCAGTGTGCTAAGTTTGGCTGCAAAGTGTATGGTTCCTGCCTTCAGAATGCATCTAAGGGCTCATGGAACCATTTCAAAAGTTTTCAGTGCCTTAAGTGATGCACCATCAGATCAGGTTAGTGTTTTATCATTACAAAACACACTGAAACCTCAATTCATCGTTTTCATTGGGATACTCGGGGGGGGGGGGGTGACAGATATGGTAAAACGATAGATGCCGGGTCCTAAAATTCAGCGACTTTTAGAAATTGAAAGGCTTCACTGTACTATAAAATTGAAGAACCTGGTGTAAACGGGTGTTGGGTAACATTTTTGTCAAAAATGATCTAGAAGCATCTTCGAATGTGCTAGGTGCAATTCTACCTTCCCAACGCCCAATTTTGAGCAAAACAACAATATGTGCAAAGATGTTAGCGCAAGAAGTGTGAAAGTAGTCCATAGACATCGAGGCAAGTTCAGATCTTTGAATGCGTTTTTCTCGAAATTGTGAAAATATTACTTGACACCTTTTTTTTACACCAGGTCCTTCAATTATATCAATACTAAGACTGAAATTTTATAATGACAGAGTAATAATCCCTTGTTATTCTTGAAGATTTTGGTGATGGAAAATACTGTGCACTTATCTGGGAAAAAGAAATGCCCATCTAGTAAAATAAGACATAATTTCACTCTCTGACAGAGGGGGTAATATTGAGAGTGGCTTACCATTTGCTTTTAATAAATTTTTAATCTTAAAAATATATTCTATTAATTCAAAACTAAAAATTACAAACTGCGTATACTCATCAATTATAGGATAACGATGGTGATAAAAATGATTTTTTTTTAATTTTTGATTATTTTGTTTGTTAGAATATGTCTTTGTGCACCGCCACTGTGATGTTCATATTAAGTCAAGATCGGCTCAACATGGACTTGGAGAGGAGCAGCCTGGAGCTTATGCTCCAGTTGTTGGAGAGCGATTTTGAACACTGTCCGGAAGAGTTGGAGAAGGCTCCGGCGGTAATCGACGACAAATCTAAGAGGGAGCTCGACTGGAGTAAAAACAAAGTTCACGAGCTGTGTGAAGAAGTTCAAAAGAAGGGCCACGCACGGCACCTCAACCTTGACAACATCACGGTGAGCATCATCATTGTTTGACATCATTTTTCTTTTCGTCTAGTGGGTGACGTATCGTTGATGATGGAGTGTGATAGAAAAATGATTTGTCGTGGTAATTAGGTTTCGAGTTTGCTTTGGCCGAAGCACGCAGAATGTTCATTATTAAATTATTAGTTTAATCCTTCATGGATTACGGAACGTCGTAAACTGGTGGTTTTAGATTCATTTGCCCGAAATAGTTTTAATCCTTTTGCAGAAGAAAAACTCTTGTCACTGGATTGCGTATTAATGTGAGAAGCTTACTTTCATGCTTGGCGATGCATTGCAAGAAAGAAATGGAAGATATTTTAAATGAAAAAAAGTGTAAAATGAACCTCTTATGTACACAATATCTACATTGTAAAATGGTTCTTTGATCTAATAGTTTAGCTATATATATTATTTAATAGCATAGTGACCCTATTAATTTATGCAGATAAAATCAGATTGGCTGAAACAAGTTTATGATGAAACTTTTGTTGTTTCAAATGCTAGAACAAGACATTGCTAATGATGCAAAATTTAACACTTCCAAAAGAATTCTTTGAGCTTTTTGTATTAAGATTAATATACAGGATTTTTAACGTTGATCTATTCTGTTCAATTTTTTTTTTATTGCAGTATTTTTGAAAAATTCTCATATGAAATATATAGATATGTATTCAGTGAAATCAGTAATGCAATATGGATACATACCTGTCTGTACGGTGCTTGGCTAATGTGGTGATGATAATTTTATAATGTTGAGCGCTTGCTCTGCTCGTAAGGTGGTTTTTCGGCACTGCTGCTTCTTAAGCGGTGTTTCTTTAATATTAAATAAATACTATATTATATATATATATACAGGATGCCCCTAAAAAGTTTAGTTAAATTTTAACCACGTGATGTGCATAAAAATCCATATTAAAATGGGTCTGTATATGCATTTGCATATCTACTATGAGACAAGCAACTTATGCACTTATGAATTAAATCGGTGAATCTCTCAAAGTGCACCCTAAGTTTCACCAGTTGCTGATCATTGATGTTGAGATTATCACAATGTGTTTATACATTTAAACGTAAAACATTTTGTTTTGCGTTAGAATAACTTGTTTCTACAAAGGTTAATGATTATTATGTTTCTTGAAAGATTAAATTGTTTACTTTGATTTCTATTCCAGGCTGCAAACCTCGCCATGGAAACTTTGCTTAGCCTCACATCGCGCAGAGCTGGAGAATGGTTCAAAGAAGAGTTAAGAAACCTGGGTGGTTTGGATCACATTGTTGATACTAGTAAGTATACAATTGAGATGCTAATAAATGATCCCACGTTACAGTGAATACGTTTTAAGTTTAACGTTAAAAGCTGTCTCGATTTTTTCATTTGTGTACTTTTGCAGTTGATGATGTTGCGATGGAAATTATTTTTTTGGCAGACCATAACTTTTCAACTTGTAACTTGGTCTATAAAAATATTTTTTAGTTATGGGCATATAGTTGAAGAATTTGAAATACAATTTTCAAAAAACTGAGTTTTTTTATTCATTTGACTATAGACTTTGCATATAAATGTGGTTTTTTGAGAGTGCTTTTCAGTAGGGAATAATAAGATTTGAGTCTAGAAAACAACATATTTGAAATCGGCGATGCACAGATAGTTTTTCCCAGAACCTCTTAACTCAAAAATGATGAAAAGTGGAGATAAGACGTTTTGGGAAAAAAAGCTCTTCAATTGATGACATTTTCTATTGCATTCCAATTGATTCTTAGTCGATTTTTGTTTATTTTTTTCACAGTTCATGATTGTGTATCTTGTCTGGGACAAGGTTGTGATGATTTATCCGATTTGGAATTGGAAAGGATTAGCAAAATTGACCGCTGCCTTAGAGTTGTGGAGAGTGTACGTTCATTTGTTTTATTTATTTATTTATTTATTTATATAATTATCTATTTGTGACGAGTTTTGTGATTTTTTTTTTTTGAATTGTTTTAGGTTACTATAATGAATACTGAAAATCAAATTTATCTTATCAAGTACAAAGATTGTGATTTTGTTACCTCTATAGCAAGGTGAGTACCAGATTGTTTTTTGTCTTATTAGGAATTGTTGTTAATCAGTTACAATAAGAAAAATGATAAATTCATTTTAGTCAAATGAATATGATAAATATTTGGTTAATTTATATCTTATTTTCTTCGCTTAACTATTTTATAGAGTTCTGAGGTTTTGCGAGTCGGCACTTGTTAATCTTTCTACCTTCGACATGGGTAATAAGGAAAGTGAAGGCCACGTACTGTTTAACTGCATGCAGTCAGTTCTAAAGGTTGTGTTAAACATAACAAACAACAACAGTAAGTTGGTTTTTTTCATTAGTTATAATATTTGTTTTATCTTGAAAAGGGGTTTCGTTGTTTGTTTGTTTTGTTTTTTGCTCATTATATACCAATATCATCTTGATTTAACGTTTTGCTGTTTCAGCTTTTGGAAGTAGCAGAGTTGGCGAACAAGAGGGTTTTCTCGACGTGGCTCTGAAATGCATTTTCCACATTCCAAAAATTATTCCTTCGCAACTCCTATTTGATCTTCATGTTCTGGTATATTTTTTTCTTAAAACAAACACAATGAATTTTTATATTCACAACTTTCCCGAGCGATGTTGAGGAACCTTTCGTTTGTTTTGCTTTTTCAGACACTCGGATTACTCATAAACTTGGTGGAAAACTGTAGTACAAATTGCCAGAGATTAATCGATACAGAAATTCCACATCATCAAGAAGAATTGGAGTGCATTCCTTCTGTGAGCTTATTAGTTAAAGTAAGTGTATTCGATTTTTTGCTTCTTTCGACGTGTCGATCGTCAAATATGTGGTGCGATCATTTTTTTGTGGTCGTGGTTTTAGTTATACCTCGAAAAAGAGGAGCAAGCCCGTCAAGAGGAGGCGAAAACGAACTCTTTGTTAGACGGAGAAGAGGATAAGGATGAAGACAAAGAAGCAGCGGAAAACACAACAGCACAATCTGCTCAAGATGAGTTGGAAAACACACTCACAAAAGGTGCTTAAAACCACGTTTTTTTTGCGTTATAATGCTCGATTGGAATTGAGGTGTTGGGTGGAAAAACATCGTGAATCCGTTTATATCGTTATTACTTAAAATGAATAAATAAATTGAATCGTCTATAGCATAAAGAAATTGGGTTTTCATATAATTTGCACTTTTTGGACTATTTGGAGCAAGATATGGAACGCCGCGACTATTGTAAATTTTTTGTGATATCATTCCTTTTTTTTGTTGTTTCATTTTCTGGTTGTTTACTCCTGAAACAATGCAAAGGATACCGATCTTTGGAAAAACGGCGTCGATGCATTTATAAATGAACGCGATATTCGAAATAACGGTCTAATTGCATTATTAAATTTGCCCGTAGCTTGAGGCCTGTCAACTAAAAGTTAACAGATTTTTCGCAAAATCTGTTCATTTTCTTTCTATAAATATGCAATTGATAGGATTTTTCTTTTAATCTTAAATTTTGAAGGTGCCAGAAGTTTTTTTTGCCATTTTTTCTCAAATCTACATTATTTGAATGACGCGGTTATTTCACCTAACTCCTCAATTACACGGATACTACATGTTGCAGAAATGCAAAAAAACAAAAAACAAAAGCAACTGTCTTTTAAGAAGTAACTGCCAACTATTTAACTTGTACCACCTCACTCCCAAATGATGGTATACATAGGGCTGTTATTTTTTTGTCCGCAGTTGGGGATTCATGATGGGTAAGTTTAACGTAACTTACAAATGTAAGCCAATAAACCTGTATCATCCAAGTTGCATGTGAAATGTATACCATAATTTGGAAAGTAATAACATTTTAAAATATAACAAAACATACTGTTCTATTTTTATAAGGTGTAAGTTTCAAGTACATGATGAGAGTTGAGTTAACCAATCGGAAAATGTTTACTGAAATTTGTTTTAATTTCTCTATAATTAGCTCTTCAGAAAGCTGGCAAACACATGGAAGCGTCCATTGTTGCTGCATACATTGCTCTCGTGCTTGGATGTGTTGTTCGAGCAAAGAAGGTATCATTTCCATCCAATTTATTTTTTTGGACATGTTAAGATTGATAGTGGCTATCTTTTGGTTTCACTGTCTGTGGTTTGCAGTTTTTGTTTGGTTAGTCAATGATTTTAAATCATTCATTCATTCGTTCGTTCACTTTAGATCAGGCAAAACATTTAATGAAATACGTGTTTCAAACTAAATGCCAGAAATTTTGGGATGCACTTTGATATGAAATTCTTGTTTCAACTTTTGTGTACAGTAGGCTACAACAGTGAAACCATAGTGATATAGCAGTAACAATGCTATAGTGTTGGGTTATGATTTTAGTTCTTTTATCTCCTTAGTTAACTCAGTAACTTAGTTAACTTAGTAAACTCCTTAGTTTAATAGTTAATCTTCCAGTCTGCTATCGTAGTAACTGGAATTCGAATCCTGACGAAAGATAAGAGTTTAGTTTCTTTAAAAGACGCTTCAGACAGACGAACCTAAACATTATAGAGATTGATATACCAATAATACGGTATACAGCGATGTTTCATCACAACAGTTCAAAATTGTAATTAACTGGTGGATGTCATTGTTCACACTCATGTTGTCATGGATTTAAAGTATGACACATGAAAAGGAATTATAAGTTTCAGATTTGATATTGAACCTTAATCTTTCCAACTGCAGTTATGACAAGCCCATATGGACAACGAGAGTTCACTGTATGTTTATTATTTTCCACAAATCTTAATACTAATCACCATATATATATATATTGTTTTTAGGACCAAGCCCAGCAAATGAAATCCCAGTTACCTGGCAACGACTTTAGTAGCATGGTTCAAATACTGCAGCGATTTCTGAATTTTATGAACCTGACGGTAAGTAAAAAAAATTTTTTGTAATTTCTCAATATTTGATTGGTGCGTTCGTGCGACGTCTAAAACCACAAATCCTTCCTTTGATTGTGCAGGGCACCGTGGGAAATTCTGCTCTCAAATCTATACAAAGGGTACTCGACGTCCTGGGATCTAGCTAGGAGTGAATACAAGACTATGTAGAATATATAACTCAAGAAACAATTCATCGACCACTTGGCAGTATTGGTGCGATAGGACCAAGGTGTTACGGGAGCTGAGTGGTGGATTGACCAGTGGAAGAAGAAGAAAAATATTTGTGACAAAAAACTTGTTGTTACAAAAATAAGTTTCAATATTTTGTTTAGCTAAAAAAAAAGAAGAAAGTAGTAGTTCATGGGGAATTATTTTTGTTTTATCATTTTTATTTTAATACACTTTAGAAAGAAAAAAAAAGATGTCGCCCGCAATTTGACAATAGCAGCATTTTGTTTCGTTTAGTTTACATCAAATGCGTCTGTGCTGTATACGCACTCATTGGAACTGAGTTGACGGAGATAGCCTATCTTTTAAGTGGAATATTTTCTCGTTTTTTGTTTTGTGGAACGTGGATTATTTTGTAGGATTGGTTTCATTTTGATTCCAATTTCACACAGAGTTTTGTCTTTGATTTTCTTTTATTTGAATTATTATTATTATATGGATTACTTTATGTGGATTATTAATTCACAAGTTTGCTCCTCGGGAGTGTAGTTTCGCTATGGGACCTGAATCGTTAAACATTGGTTTGAAGAGTTTTTGATTGATGATTATTTTTACCAGGTTTTCTGGAATTAAAAAATTAAAATTTTCAAACTTTTCAAAATTTTATTTTATTTTATTTTATTTTTTGACGTTAATTTCATTACCAACATAAATTAGATCTTCTTTTGAGTTTTTGATCTTGAATTGAGTTTGTCTCCAGCCTAAGTGATGAAATTAGTTAATATAATTGTCAACTATTAATATATTTTGAAATTTTTTTATATTGTCAGATTGATTCGAAAGATTATCATTGAATTGAAGTTTATTTTTTAAAATTGGTATATATTTTTATTGGTCGATATTCAACACGTAGAACAATTTCTTTCAACGTGACTCAAAATTTTGTTTTAAATTATTTATATATTTTTTGGAGTCTGCTACTGTAAAATTGGGTGTGATTTTTTTTTTGTTAAAAAAAATTGTTTATAATTTATTTCAATGAATGCACAAATGAACACTAAATTTTTTGTTTATGTATATGCAATTGTAAGAAAAATTTATCCGATATTTTTCTTTTTAACGTTAAAAAATTCTGTGCTTTGTATATGTCGCAGACCATTGATTTTTATTTTCATGTTTTGTTTTGCTCTTCATTTTGTATCCCATGGCTTGTAATACTGTCAACAAAATGTGTGTGTTTTTTTTCTGTGTTATCGACATAAAATAACAACAACAACAGCAAACCACCACAAAGTCATCATCTCTATTTTTCTAATCATCCTTGACGATGAAAAAATTTTTCATTTGTGTGAACTATGACTAACGTCCATGGCAGTGTTTTAAATGTGTGAAGAAGAAAACAAAAAATTAATTCATATGCTCCATTTTGTTTTTTGTTTTTTTGTGTTTCATTTTGAAAATAATTTTTTGTTCTTCCCAACTCCATATCACCTAATAGCATTTTTATCATTCTTGTAAATAAGACATGCATATACACGATATTTCAGATTTATCTTAAAAAAAAACAGGCAAAACAAAAAGAGCTATTAGTATAACCACATTACCCCCTCCAAAAAAAAATGAAAACAATTTGATATGGAAATGGGTTAGAAAGTGTTGCTGGGAAATTGTGATATCAACAAAAACAATGGTTCTCCAAATTTAGTCGAGCAGTTTGCATCTTTTTCGTTATATTCGTCGTATTTTTTGTTTTTCGGTAAGCTTTTTTGTTTTTGTTTTTGTGGATATAATTTTATTATTATTGGTCTTGGAAGTGAGACCTAACTCCGTGACATGGTATAAAGGTGGTGTTTTAAGATTTGTTGGTTCTTTGCCTAATGAAGTTTGAAAACTTGTTCTTCTCTTTTTTTTTCGTGTTTAAGCTGATATATTTGAACATTGCACATAATTTTTTTGTTGCATAGTATGTTTCAAAGTATCTTTGTTGTTGCTTGTTCTTGTTACAGAAGAAATGAGTGAATTAAACCATAACCTAGCGGAGAACTTGGAATTTTCGTCCCTATAGCGGAGTAAAGGGAAATTGATGAATTTTGTGTTTTATTTTTATTTTATTTTTTGCAAACTGCCATTTGTGTGGACAAGGCTCATTAATGGTTAATGAGTAAATTTATGTACATAGCTTGTTTTCATTCTAATCTAGTATTTCATACAAAAAATGAGTAATTGTTATTTAAAATGCAAAAAAAAAAATGGCAACGACAAACAAAAACAAAACGAAGACTCATAATGAACATTGGCTTGCGTTACCAACATGTTGTAATCTTTACTGCAAGATTAGGCATAGAGATATCAAAACGATTTAAAGTTTCATGAAATAATAAAGTTCATTTTTATTTATAATAGATTTGTCTGCATTGTGTTTTACACGCAACTCGATTCAAGAAGCTACTAATATAAAGAGTATTTTTTGCTTCAATTTCCATGATTTAAGTGTCTGAGAACACACTGGCTGCAGGCCTGGTAAACCCATGCTATAGCAGGTGAGGCTGCACTTTTGATAAACTGTGATTTATTCAACTCTGTATACAAACTGCTAAATTGTGAATTTTTTTTGGGTTTAAACACACATTTGGAGCATGATTCACCAAGAAAATGTGATTTTTTTAGACATATTCGATATGAAATTTCAGGTGAATGTGAACCCCCCTAAAAGTCGATTCTCAATCCGCAACTGAATACAAGTAAGGACCTATCTATAGATGTATTTTGAATCTGGATCTTGGTGTGGTTTTCATTTCCAAGCTTTTCTCTAACATGGTGAACACGGACAGCGTTAAAGCCTACCAATATTTCACGTTGGCAGCACCAATTGGACATTGGTTATTGCGCCGCAGCATGGAATAGGTCGTTACTGCTCCCTGACAGCTTGCGCTTGATGCTATTATAACCCACAAACAACGGGCTGTGATGATTTATGTGCACAGGCCAAGTGCCGAAATGAGGTCATATTTTTCACCCATTATCAACCGAGGATTGTTTTATCATCCCCATTCTTTCATACAACAAATTGACAAACCTAAGATACTATAGCTGGGTTAGCCCGTCAAATAGAATAGACGGGTGTAGTAGAAAAGTTAACGAATTCCAGAAAGGTTTAGAATCACTGTGATTTGAGATTGACCTTTATGCACGTTTTTAATTTTAATTCACATATATTTATTTATTTATTTATTTTATTGCGGACAAGATCCAATATAAATTCAAAAACAAAATCATGACATTAAAATGTGACAATAAATATATTTTCCATCATGCAGTTCAATTCAAATGTATCTATGTACACTTGCATTGTTATGGTGAAATCCTTGGATCACTAAACTTCTTCATAACAACGTGAGTGTAAACAAAAAACAGTTTAGCTTTTTACAGAATAAAGGCTTGTTTGACACTTTTTTTGCATGGCAAGTGGAGCAATTTATAGACAACTATGACATGAGCTTCTTGCCTACCAGTGTTCTTCGATGATAGGGCAAGAAATTTACGTCACAACAGTTGTCCACAAATTGCCTGTCACAGGCTCAGAAGGCTTTAAGAAAAAGATATGATTAGGCTTACATTTCAATAGAGAAACAGAATGTTGACATGATGATTTGACTCAAATCATTTGAGTTGATTGAAGGGCCTTGTCCTTGTGTAAAAAAAGGGTGTTGGTAACATTTTTACAATTTCGAGGAAAAAGCATTTCACGATCTAAAATTGCCTTGTTGTCTATGGGCTAATTCACACTTTTCTTGCACTAATGTCATTTACACATAGTTATTTTGCTAAAAAAACAGGAAGCTATAATTACACGTTACACCTAACACATTCAAAAATCTTTTTGGGTCATTTTGCACAAAGATGTTACTTAAAACCCTATTCACACCAGGCCCTTCAATTTAATGTCAACTGTCATGAACAACCCGTGCGACATATTTGCTTAACCGCGATGGGATGAAACATGGTTATTATCTCATCATTTTTATTCCGCACGATGATTTTATTTCATATTCATTTTTTGTGTGCGTATATTGTAGCCAAAAGCCAAAAAAGTCTTCGAAAAGCGCAATATGAGAATGTGGCGTTGAATCTCTATCGTTGTATGATTGAAGTCAAAGTCATCCTTATTCATGCTGGTTCCTAATTTATGTGAGGTTGTGTGTTGCTACTGACGCCCACCCATTTCTCAAAAGTGCGGTAGTAAAATATGAAAATCTCATGACATGTTAACATGCATCGTTTTTTCTCGTATTGATTTTCTGGGTGCAATAAATAATTCAAGATGATTTATACCTGCCATTGATGGTGGAGTCATTTATTTTTATGTCAAAATTTGACGAAACGGTATAATTTTTACCTGCTGCATTCAGCATGAATCATGTTTTTATGTCGGTGACAGTTTGTTTTTTTATAATTTTTATTATTATTATTTAACCAATGGGTTTTTTTTTAACACTGGTCAGTTATAGCCCATTAAAAATTATCATTGCACCGGTGTTATTGACATATGAAATGTTACCAAGAATATACTGTTTATGATGATATGGGTTTTAAAAATAGAAAATATAAAATCTGCTAATATACAGACATTGGTTTTTTTTTAATGTTTTGTATATTGCATTATTATATTTTTTTTTTACAATATGGGAATATAGGAACGTATTTGCTATTTAATTTTTAGAATCAACATTCTACGTAATAAAATAATTATAATATTTGCTTATTGAAAATTAAAACAATATTTAAAAAAAAAAATTAATTATGTAAAATTATGAAAAAGTACAGGTGTTTATTTTTAATGGAGAAAAAAATCACGTGATCAAAGGTCTGGTGACGTCAGAGCTAATTTGCCGCGGAACATGAAGACGGAAGATGTCGACGATTCACCGAGTTAGGAGTTTAATTAGGGAATTCTAACTAATTGTGATTGCTGGAAATTAATGTACGATGTGGTCTATGAACAAACATAAATGTAAGTACGATGAAATAACAAACAAAAAAGTGTGTGAGATGTCAAAGTATTAGGCCTAATGAAAACCTTGTTTGAAATTGGCTGAAATGACAGATTCTAATTCACTTGTGATATTAATAAATCCAGTAAGTCAAAATAACTTCTATGGATAAATGTTTTATATAAGATTTAAATTGTTTTTGATTTGGTTTTTGATTGGAGTTTAAATTTAACGTTGAGTATATACAAATAGCGAATTGCAGTTTAATTACAAGTAAACTATAAGTCTAAATACTACCTTTAATCTTTATTGAATTTTAAGTTGTTAACATTTTCTAATAGATGGGGTAACTGTCATTTAATATCAATTATACATTTATGCATTTTTATTGGGTCTTTATGCAGTGATTTATCCAGGCCAGTTTTGGCAGGGAATCGCATTCGGGAATCGCATTCGAGATCTCTAAAGGAGATGCTCGAACCTGAACTACTGGTGCACTCAAAGACAGTGCCCAAATAACACTACTATAGTATAAATACTTATACTGTATCTTCAATTTAAAAGTATTTGACCTTGAACTAGGAAAAAGTTCTGTAAATATTGATGGGGTTCTGTTCGTTTCACACAATATAAAAGAAGTACGGTACACTTTATTTGAGTAACGCTGCTCTAAACGCTAGTAGTGTAACTCACACCCATGTCATATTCTGCATATTTCCCCATATTTCCAACTTCTTTTCTCCATAACACCACATAACTTGTTGCACAATCACTTGAAGTTGCCATTTTGTAAAACCACTGACTGCAGCACCATTGCAGCTTTTACACGCACTAAAAGATTCCCACATAAAGTTTATTGGTTTCCAATTTACCAAGCATCACATTTGTATATGCCGATGTAAAATAATAAGAATAGATCTCATTAAGGACACCCTGTATACCCCTCCCCATACTCATGTATTCTCCCCCTACTGTAAGGGGACTGGATAAGACACTGTGATAAAGTAGTGGTACAACATAACTAATAAACATCCATGCATCAAACTTGGTACCTCCTTTATTTGCATCCTGTTATCCATTATTGTAGTAGTACTAGTTTATAGTTAGGTTTCTAGTTGGTCAGGAGACTTTTTTAACAATAAAGTCTAACTTATGTGGCACGTGAGCTGTCCCAGAAATATAAAGGCATTTCTATTGTTTGACAACAATGTGCAAAACAAACGACGTACAAATGGTTACGCCATGATATCAAATTATGGTACACTTCACACCTGTACTGATTATGTTACGTGGAAAACGTGAAACAAAAAGTCTCCTGACAAACTAGGAACGTAGCTACTTTTACAATAGTAGGTAACAGAATGTAAATAAAGGGATAACCAAGTTTTATGCATGTGTGTTTATTGGTTGTGCTCTAAACACTGCTTTACCATGTGCTCTATAATTATGGGACGCAACTTAGCTCTCCTAGGTTAGTCACACTAGCCGCACGACAAACCCTCAAAATTGGTTGTGAAACTGATTTCTGAACTATTTTGTGCCACCCTTTTGTTTGACGTGAGCTTCACGATGTAGTTAACCAAGACTTATAAGAACGTTCTCAGAAGTGAAGAAGTTTAAGGAGTTATTATAAGCAATTAAAGGATCACAAGATCACGATTTCCCAGATTTCTTTTGTCTAATTACTTGTGTTATTTTCAGGTTTCCCCTTTTGGTTCAAAATGACTCGGACAATGTCACTTGTCAATGTTTTCACTCTTTTTGACATTCTTTGGCAGACGACATTGTCAGGACAACAGTGGTGAAGTATATTACATTGTATAAGTTATCGAAAAAAAAGCGCAGTTTAACCCGGGATAAGAATGCCAAATTGAGCGATACTTTGTAACAATGTAATACTTTGGCTCTGGTGAAACATATCTCGACATTTAAGTTTAAAACTTAGTGAAACACGGACTTTGGTTATGTATTTTGACGTTTAGATTAAAGCACTAAACATTATTGTCGAATAAACCATACGTTTAACGTTTAAGCTGTCGAAACAACTGCAGTTTAACCAAGGCTAAGAATGCCAGATTGGACGATATTAACAAGTATGTCACACTGATTCAATATGACTCTGGTAAAATATGTTATCAACATTAAACAATTGAAGGGCCTGGTGCAAAAGGGTGTTAAGTGACATTTTTTTAAATTTTGAGAAAAACGGGTTTAAAGATCTAAATTGGATTTGTTGTCTATTGGCCACTTCACACTTCTTGCAGTAATATCTTTGAACGTATTGTTGTTTTGCTCAAAATTATGTGTTTGAAAGGTAAAATTGCACCTTTACACATTAAAAAAAATGCTTCTAAATCATTTTTTGAAAAAAATGTTACTCAACACCCTTTTACACCAGGCTCTTCAATTAATAAAACTAACCATGCATGTTCCATGTACGCAAGGATTGCTTTGACACGGATTCTGCGAAGGAAATGGTTGAACAGCGGTCGGTACTGCAGATTGAATCGTACATCCGTAAGGTCCTTCTCCGCTGCCAGAATAACCCAATGGGCATCGGCATATACGACCACCATAAACAGCTATAACAAAAAATACTTGATTTTAAACATGGACTGGTCCAGCTTTGAATCATTAGAATTCTCTGCATTTGTTGTACAACTACTAGTATTCAATAAAATAGTTTCATCGTTGTGAAATTAAATTTAAGCGAGAATCAATTAAAAGCGCATTCATCACCTGCATCATTAATGCACGTAGCTTGATAATGACATCCTCCATTTTGCATTGAACACGTAGCAACTTGTGTGCACGTTACACCATTACCAGAATATCCTAAAAGAATTCGTTTGTAATGTGAAAATTTCTCATAGTGTTTAGCAAATTTGATCATGTACAACTTTGGAAAAATTATTTATTATTGCCTTGTGGACATGGACCACATGTTCGACTTCCTGGGATATTCACGCACTGAACCATCGGTACTATCGAACAACCGCCATTATTTTGAACGCATTCGTTAATATCCTCGCAGTTGTATCCATTTCCAGTATAACCTATAATTTTCGTTATATTTCATAATTTTTTTGTATACATATTAAAGTTTTAATATTGATATGATTAATATTGCTATTGAAGCTGGTATCAGAATCATCCAATAACTATATAAAAAATATTTCATTATTTTGAGCGTTACCTGCTGGGCATTGTCCACATCGGAAACTGCCAGGAGTGTTGTAACATGGCACACTTGGATTTACCGAGCAAGGAAATTTGTCCCATTGGCATTCGTCCTCATCAATGCTACATGATGGATTTGTACCAGAAGTAAGTTTCCAGCCCCGGTCACAAGTGCATGTATAGTTTGGCTATTGAAATAAATGTTAATGCAATGAACGATTGAAACAAAATCTAACATGTATGATACATTTGAAAAATGTGATGACATCAAATGATACGACCGATAATGAATGACTCTTTCAATACGCATTCCACATTATCTACGAGGATTACGTTTCTGGAAAGTACCAGTCACCAAAATGGCAGTCAGGAAAACAAAGTTACCCATAAATCAAACATACAGTTAAAGCAAATGTGTTTTAAAATTAACTAATCAATACTATTTATCTCCAAATATTAATCTATTAGATAAAAATATTATGGAATAAATGGCGCCATCTATTAAAGTGAAATATACTTGTAAGCTACTGGCAGGCAATTTACACGGCAGAGTTTATCGTTTTCTGTTTTGGTTGTTTCCTGATCAAAAAAATTTATAAACAAAATTCCCTATACTTATACAATTATTGTGATAACCAAACCACGAGTCGTGAAAAATAATTATAAAATATTTATATATTTTAATAAATAATTATTAATTAAGCTAATCTATCAAGCGTTCATTTCAATAATACTCTTTCTCTATCAAAACGATTTAAGGCCAATGGTCCTGTTTTAAGTTTTACAACTCTTTAATAGGTTACTCTTGTCTCTATCAATATGAAAACAAGTAAGAACTAATTAAAAAACCCAAATACTTTTCTACCTATCATCACTCAAACCGAATAGGACGATGGATATTGTGAACTTTCCAAAGCACTACCCTGGATGCCATTTCAGCCTAATCTATGTATTAACTTTCTTAATAGCTATATTCTACACCATACAAATGGTTTCGAAAGATAAAGGTAGTAACGAAATAATGCAAACCCATAAAACTTAACGGAAACCAACATGTAAAATTGGAGGTTATGAGCGAAAGAAGTATGGTATGACAGGGAAGCAAACTTACAGAAAACTTAAAAAAAATATGGCATATCTGAGAATAGAGAAGTAAAGCAGGATGAAGACACCCGGTTGCACAAATGTATGTTAAGAGACACTGCGACATTTCATATTTACTGCACCTGGTACGAAGTTTGCTTTCTTATCTGTCCATACTTCTTTCCCCTGAGTTTGCTTCCTTTTTTACAACCTCTTATTTAACTTGGCCTGTTCGTTATATCTTTGTTTGTATGCATCGAACTATTTTGTGGTCAATTTTGACCCACTTCTTGATATCCCAGAAAAATAAAATTTGACATACGGACATAGTCCGCCATATATTTCAGTCTATTAAATTTTAAAGGATCGATGTCGCGTAATTTATCACAAAATTTGCATGATGAAATAGCCAAATGTTTTCTGGTAAAGTGTTTGGTGCATTTTTCCCTCTTCAAAAAAAACGGGAAAAGAAAAGAAAAGACCATTGGATAGATGAGATGGGAGGGAGATAAGATGAAAAGGAAAGTAAACAATAAAGGTTGTGCCTAAAAACAATGTTATACTGATAACTTGATACTTATTTCGCACATAACATCCATTTTTAAAGTTGTTCTATCTGGATGAAATCAACTTCATCTCATCTATGCCAGATTTAACAAACTTTTTTTGTATTTTTAAGTTCATCTAAAATGTAATTTTAAAACTGTCAATAATTTGTATACTTGGTCTGGTTGAGTTCTTGGAGTATTGTAACACAGCCCATGACCGCATAAATTGTGACCAGAACCACCACTGCAGTCATCGTGACGATCGTTGCACAGAACACCATGCCAGTCTGCTGGACACTGACAACTGTAATATTTAAAAAAAATTTTTTTATGATAATCAAATATTAGTAACAAAAATATCCATTCACAAAGTGCTAACTTTCAAACTTCATACCGCACCTGAAACTTCCTGGAGTATTAACGCACGTTCCACCATTCTGACAACCATCAGGAGTACCAGTGAATAAATAACATTCATTAACATCCTCTGAACAAGTAGGTCCCTGAAACCAAAAAATACGATTAACTAAAAATCAATAAATTAATAAAAACCCAAAATTACTAACCCGCCAGTTAAGAGGACATCTACAAACGAATCCATTGTACGCATCTTCGCAAGTTCCACCGTTGCTGCAAGGATTACTCGAACATTCATTTTGATTCAACAACTAGTGGAGAAAAATCTTCAATTAATTTGCAACGTGTTAAATAATAACTGTACCTAACATGATATGTAAATACTATTTAATAGACCATATAGGTCTAATGTTTACATTTTTAAGATTTTGAACTTCACGTCGTAAGAGTCGAACCTGCAGAAAAAAAGGTTTCGTATTTGAACTATATATTCATTTTTGCACAAAATTTTGCTGTTATATTTTTATTTTACATTGTTAAAAAAATATACCTACTTTATTTCTGTTCCTGCCAACTTGCGTACGTAAACCATTACTGCTTGAAGTTGAATTTCTCACCTGTTAAAAGAAAAGCAACCAACTGTAGTAATATATGCAAAATAAAAAATGTATGGGAAAACCAAAAACGGGTGCTGTACCAATTGAGAGACACTGTTCACTTCATGTTCGAGACTTGTCAGACGAGTACCGAATTCTTTGATTTTATCAATTTCCGCAACCAAATTGGAAAAACGCACTTCTAATGCAATCTTCAAAGAAGCAAATTGATTATGATTACAAAAACTAAACAAATATGACTTAATTTCAAAGCTTTTATTTGCAACTTCACATATCGTTCTTTTTGTATGAAAATTCAATCGTTAAAGGGCAACTGAAGTCAAAATTCACTTAAAGACAATGGATTTATAAACAAACTTTTTTTCAAGGAACTATCATAATTAAACCTAGAATTTATATGTACTATAAAAGTCTAAAATATGCATGCAAGTAGGCCCTACGCACTATTAAAACTTCAAAACATGCACTAAAAAAAGTTTGCACATTTAATATGCACAATAGATTACAGCATTTAAACCGTTCAATGCATCGTTCAGACAGACTTAAGTAAAGCGTACGATTCTCTTAACCGCGCCTCTGTTTTAAATCAATGTATACAACTAGGTGTTTCTGAACATACCATTAATTTACTGCATCAATTTTTCGAAGCTTGTTCGTTTCAAATTACTAATACTCCTAACACACGGTCTATAAGCTATTTGCAAACCTACAAATTTTAGACGGTTGCACACTTAATCGAATTTCATACAGATCCTAGGTCTAATCATAATCTTATTGAATCTTCACTGTATTCGTGTATACCAGTTGATCGAGAGGTTATTATAAAATTGAAAGTACTTATGAAAATACTTAATTTTATTCCAATTAGAAAAAAATAAATAACTGAAATTTCTTACCAAATCATTATTCTTGATCTGTGTTATTTCTTCAACACTTTTCTTAGCCTATTATATGATATATGAAAATCTTAGAAAAATACGTAACACAGACATTTTAAGTGAATTGAAGGCTTGTCCAGAATAACGTTGTATGTTACAAAAATTTATTATTGAGATTATTATGGAAAACTGTGCCTCGTATAGACCTATAGGCCTAGCTAGTGCTGTCAATAGACAAACTCATACCTGCCTAAAACATACATATATCACTTCGAAATTGGGCACCTAATACATGACAATCAATGTGTTGCTGATACTTCTTTTGCCATTTACTCAAAACTATGAATTGTTACATGCAACGTTATTCCGGGTAAGCTTTCAATTATAGTAATAATTTTGAGTAAGATTAGTAATTAGAATAATAATGATATTACATTTTGAAGTACAAAAACAAAAACACTTACACTTTGTGTTATCTTCACCAAGTCATCATTGTTGATTTTGATGCTTCCCGATCCGATGGTCTTAAATATAATGTCACGGTTTTCAGCGGTTTGAAAAGTGATGTGTCCATTTCTTGTAACAATCTGCGGTCTGTTTAGACATTGAAAGCACGTTCAAATGGTATTTTCAACATGCCAAATTAACACAGCAACACAACACAAACTACACGAGTGGGTCTACATTCCTTGGATTTTCAACAGTTATAATTGGTACAGTGGTTGAATAACGTTGATCATAGTTGTCGAATTATTCATATTTAAATCCATTTTTAAATATAGGTTTTTAAAAAAACAAACTAATACGTGTCAAAAATAAAATACTTACTGTTGATTAAATAGATCACCTTCTACTGTAAATAATAGAAACCAAACTACCACCCAGTAATAATGAGGCCTGAGAAGCATTTTTGTGCTCCTAGTCACACAGCAAAGACATACTCTGCTAAAAACTACATTTGAACCCCTTCTGCAAAATGTCGAGAAAAGTTGAAAGGTGTACGAGATAACGACGCAAGGAACCTATCAGCAACGAGGAACCGGCTCTATTACCAAGCTTACATGGGAAACGTCAATTGAAAAATTATTTTAAGTCAATGTAACTAATGCGGTATTCCAGATGTTTCGCTGTTGATATCACTCATCATCATCATTGCTGAAATGTAGAAAACTTAAGAACGTTTTATCGTATTAGTAATACAAATAAGAAAGCAATATTATCTACAAACACAATAGACTTTTTTGGTTACATTTTTCACACTGAGCTAATACAAATCCATAACCGCATAAATTATTTGTTTTGTTTTGGCTCAAAAGTTTACAGAATAGATACAGACATTTTAGAAACAGATACATTAAAATGATTTTTAAGCATACTCGTTATATACCGTCATATACAGATATACTGTTTGCAAATACATAATGCAAAAAAGTCAATTTTTGATCTTTGCATGTTTCGATTTATGCGAATTGAAATTTATACAATCTTTGAGTAATTGAATATTCAATTTGA
Source organism: Cryptops parisi (assembly GCA_034695005.1). Classification (NCBI taxonomy): domain Eukaryota; kingdom Metazoa; phylum Arthropoda; class Chilopoda; order Scolopendromorpha; family Cryptopidae; genus Cryptops; species Cryptops parisi. The sequence continues at coordinate 23,083 of JAQIWH010001744.1, forward strand.
ATCTTTGAGTTGTTCCATTTTTTGATTTCTGCACGTTTAGATTTAAGCAAATTTTTATTTATGCGAATGTCGATTTATGCGAATTAAAATTAATGTGATCGTTGAGTAATTCGATATTTGATTTATGCTCGTTTTTAGTATTTCTGCAATTTTTGGTTTATTTATTTATTTATTTATTTATTTATTTATTTATTTATATATATATAGATTTTATTTTTACATTTACATTTGCGTTTGTTTTTATTTATGCGAAGGACTTACGCAGTTCTCGTTTTATGCATTTGTGGTACATTGAATTATACAGTATATTCTCATGAACGACTGATGGCAGTATAAGTTCAATTCCCAACTCACTCACTAACTCACTCACAAGAAAAGCTAATATAAAGAGGTAACGTTAAAATCAGTGGTATATATTACAATTTTCTGCTTAGCATCGTCATCAGATAACGACATTTTTTGTCCTGCGTAGCCTATATTGTATTGTAAATATATTGTATATACAGTATTGTATTGTATCATCCACATTTTTGCGTTATGACGACTTAGTGACTGCTGACACGATGAACATGAACTAAGATGATGGTGTGTCAGTAAATTTTAGCTGAAAGACAAGTCGATAGATTGTCTTGTATTATCATTTATATTTTTGGCACATTTTAAAAATTGTTTCATTTTTTACATTATGAATTATTTGTTATTCATTTATCAATGTACACATGTTTGTGTATTTTTTATGTCGTATTTATTACATTTAAAAAAAAATCGTAATTTGGTTTTCTAGAATCAATTAACCTCAACGTAGTTATTTTAAAGACCATTTCATTGTGAAATGCTGTCGTTATACGAGCGATAACTGCCAATGATAAACTTAGTGAACACTCCCTTTTCTGCGAGTGAAAGAGTTTATCAGAAAGTGGTGTTTAGTTTCAGAGACTGTTCGCTAGTGGTACAATATCATCTGTCAAACATTGAGAAAGAACACCTTACATTTAGGTTTCATTACTTGTAGCAATGCCCATACTTAGCGCATAGCTTTTAATTTTATCATTTTAAAAAGAAAGCTATTTTGTAAATTGTTTGGCATCAGGACAATCTTCTTCTGGACAATACTCCCACCCTCCTCAGTCCATTAAAAGTTTCATATAAATTATGTATTTGAAATTGCATATTTCTTTATTACAATTGAAAAACTTTGGGCAATATAATTATAAGCCACATTTTTGAAATTGTTCAGGAGTGCCGTTTTTCTGGTGACAGCTCCATGGAGTACCATACTGGGCAACAAGGTGTTTCTCTATATTATGCTGCCATTTTCTGAAAAATCCAGGAAATGATAACGTAATAAGCCAGAAACAGTACTGAAACATGTCACTTTTTTCAAAAAATGACATATGAAAAATGTCATTTTTGGGAAAAAGTCTGGCGTATCATTATATAATCGGAGCCCTTCAATTATTTGAAATTATTCCTCAGATTATTTGCGTGGAATTGCGCACAATCTTGCTTTCTAATTGGTTTGTAAGCAATCTGGAAACAAAATATAAACGAACTGGAAAATAAAAATGTTGTATTACACTAAATATTACAATTTTTTCAATAATGCACAGTGGAACCGAATGTATACGAAATTATAACAAAATTCAATCAGCCTTACGTCGTACAAGATTCACACCAATCAACTGTCGGTATTTCTATTCAGTACTCAAACTTTGACTACACCTTGGTTTACTCATCGCACAGAACTTTGCTCTCCTTATTGTTTTCTGTAAGATCGTTCAAGTTTGCTCCTTGCACTCGGGTTTTATACCTAGTGATGGTCTGGTTGATGGGCAATCATCTTAGTTGATCTGCTCAGTAGTAATTCAAGTAGATGGTGTTTTCATTCATCTTAGATTTGGTTTTCTCTAATCCAGGATATCAGTGATTGGTAGACATTCCATCCGACCCCATGTCCGAACTTGCTTTTTCTCGGTAACTTAGTCCATGCCCGCTTTTTAGTTCTTTCTTTGATTGATATCCCTATTGATATCGTCCGATTCAAAAGAAAATTGTTTTTCTCCTCCCCCAGAATGGGTGTGTCCAATCAAAACATGATTATTTGACTACGTAATACTAATTTTAACCAGTTTGATAGCAGCCAACATCGACTTAAAACTGATGTTCGGTTCCAAGGACATCCTGTCTGGGGTAGAGTCTGGCTGAGCGTTGTCTAGCAAACCGAGAGTATAATTTCAGCTGATACTAACAACGGTTTATAATAACAATTTAGAATAATAATTAATTACACTTTCAATAAATGCATCATAATACTGTGCCAAGCATGAGTTACCGGAATCTCACAATCTCTATATTCGTCAAATCAAATATTCGTTGCGTTTTTTGGTGTAAAAAGAATGCTCCAATATTCTAAAATCCAAAAATCTAATATTTGTCACCAAAAGTCACAGTCAAAGTCACGAAAACTGAGTTTTTAAGAAAAACAATATCAAAAGTTTTTCAAAAGTTTATTGAATATGTGACGTGTGTAAGGTTTTGGTGACAAGAGTGAGATGCATATGCTTTAAAACAAAATTTTTATTCAATATTCATCCGATTCGCTATTCATCAGTCGCTTTAGGTCTAGGACACTTTGCTGCGACCGATTTGCCACGACCGTTTCGGTGCGACCGTTTAACCACGGGAACGTTTCGCCGCCAAATTCACCAAAAACGTTTTGATTTTGAAAACGGATTGAAAAATGATTGAAGGAAAACTTATTTAATTATTTAGCTGATATTGAAACTGTTCATTATGCGTTCCAGGAATGTTTTCTAGAGACTAAAAGTTATATTTGCAGAATCTGCAATCTTTCAAGGTGTTGTATTATATTATACACATACACGTTGTATTCCTATCAGTTTGACGGGCTAAAAGCTAGTATAAACGTAATTTGCAATGATATCGTGATTTGTTTATTACAATCAGACTGACCCTAAAGGAAAGGGGGAAAAGCCACCTTCCTATCCGCACATACAACCTTGACCTACATAAACATGTTGTTTTATTAAAATGATTGGTTCACGTTCATGTGCTAATAAGTGCTAGTGCGGTATAATTTCTCAGATTGTGAAATGAAGTGTTAATTATTAGCGCAGTGCTGCGATGAATAGTAGGTCTACTTAATCAAGCTAAGCAGAGTTAAAGCAAAATGAGAAATTAACAGAAAATAACTCGGAGACGAAGTGTCTTGCTATATTAGACATGTAGATTTTACTATTGCTATATTTGTATATTTACTATATTTATATATTTTGCTACAACTAGATAGTATATCGTGAGTTCACCGTTTAGTTATTGATCATTTACTTCTTAAGCTTGAAGTTTATTATATAGCTTCCAAACTTTGGAAGTGAATAAACGACAACTGGAGTTTGTTAGTTATGTTAGTGAGAAAAGTTGTTTTATCAGTGATGAGCTATCACTCTCGAGATTCTAAAAGGTTGTTTTCACTGTAAAAAGGTTCTTTTAAACCACGACGATTATTCACTTTTCATTGGAAGATGTTTTTGCAATTTATTTGATTTAGTTATTGCATTTACTGTATACAAGGGTGATAGATACTTACCACGTTACTGTTATTTTATTCATCATCGGATTCTTCTCGAACAATAATATTAAGAGCGTGGTAGCAGAGTACTGTATGATTAAGTGTGGTTACGAAATTTTAAATGCTGGGTAACGGGATTTTACGCACTCCCATCATAATAGATATTATTGGATATTATATTCATAAATTGAATCGAAACAAAAACAATATCAAGGGCTTGAAGTGGGCATCACTTAAGGAATACACCGCACCGGATGACATCAACAAAGGTCGTGACACCGAGAAGGTTGTCTGTAAAACGTTTCAGCAGAAATTTCATTATTTCTCAAAAAAATAACCCTGTAGTTAGTTATAAACAACAAAAACATTTTTCGTAACCCTACCTTAAGTGAACTTTATCAATATTTACGTGAGATATTTTATCAAGATTATAATAGTATGTTGTAGAATTGTATCTACTTTACACTATTTTCAGTATTCGCTAATTTGTTGTAGCAATGCTGTTGTTCTGCAAAGCCTTCAAAAGCTGTAGCGCTGTGTTCGACAGGAAAGCATTACAAAGCTGTAGCTATTGGCTGTGTTTACTTTAGAAACTAAATTAACTTGATGGTAAATTCGTGATTAAATCACGTAGACTATATTTATAATTATCTTCTTCAGCAACGTTCCATCAGAAATATCTCGTATCACTAAATAGATGTCACACGTGTTGAAACCTTTAATGCTCATGCATACTTTGTATAGTATTAGCGCACGACGCTTGAAATACCTTTTTTATAGCCGCTGATCATCAGTTGACGACATCTTGGGGGTGGAGGTGACACCAACCCAAGTGCTGCCAGTCGGTGCTCGTAATCGCCGATTATCTGTGCTTTCTCGCATTTACTGTATACCGGCCAAGACTTACCAATTTCATACACGAAAAGCTAATATAATAAAAATTCTGAGTTTTAGATATAACAGCATCTTGATTTGGGTTTTTCGAATGGTGCTATTTTTATTGATCTTGAAATTGGTTTTTAAAATAATAGCATTGTTAAATATTAAACACTGCGTCGTAGGTATCAAATCATATTTAGAAAGTTGTAGGCAAGAATGTATATAGTCAGAATCGACTGTCGTTTAATTTATTTTCAATAATCCAACTGAAAAACACATTATCCAATAAACCCCTTCAAGATGTTATTATATCCAAAACTCAAGAATTTTTTAAGAATTTTTTTATTATGTTTGCTGTACGAGTATAAAATTGGTAAGCCATAGCTGAGACGCTTTGTATAAATACGTAAAAAAATATGAAATATATATTTAAGAAAATATATAAAACAATTGTGAAAAACAAAATCCAATTTTTGTTGAAAACATTATTCACTGAAATGTGGCAATAGGTGCGAAAAAATTATCTGAAGCATGGTTTACTTCAATATATCATGGAACAATGTTTGATGACATTAAAGTGGAGTTTGGCATTCTTGATTAATAAATCATTTGTTTAAATAACCAGTTTTAAGACATTTATGAATATTAATAAAGAAAAAAGCAATAAATTTTACATAAATTATAAAATTGTTATAAATAGAAAACTTAAAACATAAAAATAGTTGTGAAGTAAATGTTAAAAACAAAATAGTACGAAATCCTGTTTCACTTTAGTTTTAATGATAACACAATGTATGTAATTAATAATTCTTATTAAACAGCGCATGGTTGTACAGTATTTTATTAGTTTACCCTTGTGTGATAAACAAAGGTTATATTTTAAAGAAAAATCAAACTGCTGAATAACAAACACGTTTTTGATCCGTTGTTTCCCAAAATTCGTATAACCAGAAACCGTTGGATCAAAGTTTTGATATAAAGTTATAATAAATTCCTTCAAGATAAATGGTAATAATTCATAAAATAAACAATAATTTATAACGTGATAATCGAACAATTATCTCAATTTTAATCCTACCTTTGAAATATATTTTTAATGCTTATGTATTCATCATTCATGGCTCGACATTCTTAGGTACTACTTCACTGTTCACATCATCTGAAATACAAAATGTTTCTTAAACCAAGAGTTCTTTTTTGTTATAAAAAATAGTTAGTGTGATTCATTACCACTGTTTTCGTTATAGTAGTAATATGCTGCAAAACCCCTTCCTGTGTTAGAAGCTGTCGTTACAAGCTTCAAGATTGCTGATCCTAGGGTTCCACTGAAGCTCACTCGAGGACGCTATTAATATAGTGTTGAAAACACAGAACCGATACCACAATTACATCTGTGACAGTGGTTTCAATAATTAGGTGTATTCAGGGTTTCCGTAAGTACGTACTTAAGTACAAGTACAAGTACTTTCTGAATAGGTACTTTAAAGTACTTTAAAAT
>JAQIWH010001745.1:0-29046 GCA_034695005.1 Cryptops parisi
ACAGTATATATATATATATATATAGTAGGGGGCAGTTAAAGGGGGGTGTGGGGTGGCTGCTCCAATAACTGCGAACAATAAATCCCTTCTATGTCATCTCGGTACTTCGCAGTCGTGCGCCATTAGAGAATGAGCTTTCGCCGATAATTCAAAACAATACACTTTCTATTAATCATTTTGGCTTCAGCTTCGTTTTTGACAGATATATCGCTTTTCTTGCAGTTTTTGTATTTTATATATATATATATTTTTATTTTTATTTGTATACATATATACAGTATACTGTATATACACCTTTAAACACTTTCTTATACCGTTAATGGATCATCTCGTGACGTTTTGTGTTGCAACTTTTTTCACTATAGTGTCGTTATTTTGATAGGAGTTTGTCAAGTTGAAAATTGCAATTAATCAAGTTTAATATACAGAGTGACTTTGATTTGTGCGAAATTTGTATATGCAGTTTCGCTACTATGGAAAAAGAGAAGTCTTCCCAGGTAATCGTTAACGGCAAGAAAATTTCGCTATTATGCGATGGTTGTAAATAAATTTATGAAGACTCTGATTTATTTATTTATTTATTTTATTTTATATCCTACATTCCATTGGAACAAACAAAGAAGTAATACAGAACAGTAAAAATGCAATTTCGGTACAGACGATTTTGGTTTGAGGAGAGAGAATCTTATGAGTTAATTTGAATATGCAAGAATATCTTGCCATTATGCGATGTTTTGGTGTATCCTTGTGAATCCTTATTTATTTATTTAAAATTCATGCATCCCGAAGGGACAAAAAAACAGAAGTATTGATTAAAAATCTATAGTATATATGAGGAACATAATTTAAATGTATTTGAACAAGTGACTTGTGATGTTTTCTCATGCAGTTTCGCTACTTCATTTACATTTCGATTTATCGAAGTTTTTAAGTTAGAAACTAGAAATTTCTTAGAAATTAGAAAGTCGGAAATTTCTAACTTAACTTTTAATTTCCGCATAAAATTGGGTACCTCCTATAGTCAAAAAATAAAAAGATTGTAAAATAACAACTTTTGTAAGTTTGTAAAAAAAGGCTGATGTGTGGGAAACCTCACTAGAGATAAGTAAAAAACAATGGTGATGATCAAAGGGGGAAGCAATATTATCGATATTTTTTAATGTGCCCTCTAAAATAGCCGTATCATTCCATTAGTCATCTCTCTAAAAAAACATGAGAGCGTTACTTAACAAAATCAAATACTCACGTGACTTATTGTTACGAGGGTCGCGTTTAGAAGGGGACCATAATTGGGGTGACATTTACTAATGATTAGAGGTGTGTGTGCTTTTTTTATACATAATGGTCACATTTTCAGGATCAAACAGGATGTGTTTTAAGCATGGTGAATTAAAAGGAGAGCTAAAAATAAAAAGCAAGCACTTGATCATTCATTTGTTGAGGCTCGTGTGAATTCGTCATGTGTTATTGTATGGAAAACTGACGAGAGGGATCATAGCAACATGGCGTCATTCTTGATCGAGACGTGTACAAGCGCCACGCGTTTTATTACAGGAGAATTTGTAGGTAATTTGTATGTTGTCCTGCCTAAAACATACATATGTCACTTTGAAATTGGGCACTTAATATGTGACAATCAATATTTTGCTGAATACTTTTTTGTCATTTACTCAAAACTTTGAATTGTTACATGCAACGTTATTCTGGGCAAGCCTTCAATTGTTTCTCTTTTGCCAAGTTCTTGATATAAAATTTATTTCAGTTTTCATTTCCGGGACGGGTTTTTTAGTTTTTTATTTCTTATTGGTCCACCTTTTCTACAAGGAAGTGTATTATGCTAAGTTTTGAAGTGTCTTTTTACGAGCATGTCAGCATTTTTTGGCACAATTATTGCGTCCATCTTACTGTATGCACCACAAGTCCACAAACGACCAATAGTGGACGAGTTTGTTTGCGTTGACACTTCTAAGTGAAAATGGTACGTAGCTAGATGTTCTTTTTAAAGAGTATATTTTTTTCTGCTATAGTTCTTTTTTGGGATTACTCTTGGAGAGTGAATGTCGCACAGTTTCCGGTAGAAGAGGAAGCAGAACTAGATCTGGAACGATGACGTCACAGGGGTTGTTGGAGGCTTTTAAGGGAAAAGCCTAATGGTGGACATGGATGTAAAAGGGGGAATCGTGATTGCGTGTGTTTGTGTATTGTCCTGTGTAAAATGATGGTGGTCATGTCGACGACGATGTGCAGGAATGTGAGGCCACTCACTGCGCATGCGTCGTTATGAATTCCATCACTATGGATGGATGTAAGAGGGCGCGTTATGTGAAAAGATGGGGGCCAAAAGCAACGACAAGGGGGGAAAGAAGAGTCATTTTTAGTAGTACAGTAGTAGTAGGGAGGGGGGGGGGTATTTCGACTGATCATACGCTATTAATCATCGACGCAGCTTGGGCGATGAGAAATGTTGGTACTAACCTTAGGACGTGTAATATCATTCTCCCTCGTTTTTGTATGTATTTTTTTTTATATTCATCCATTTTGGGTCGTAGGACCACTCTACTTAATAACTGTTTCGTGGAAAATCATAAGCAGTCATTTTGATAACCCGATTATATTATTGTCGGCTATTCTTGAGATTTCTTTTTATGAACCATTTCCAAATTGAAATGAAATGAGCATCACAATTGTTAACATTGAGAGATAGGGTTTTGATGATGATACATAAAAGAGATGATTTTTCTTGGATTTGACTTCAATCGTAATGTATCGAATTTCGGAATACGATACGAGACATACAAGTGTTTGATTTATGCGACGCGTATGTTGTGAGCAAACGTCACATACTGTTATATCGACATTACAATAAATTGGCAAAACTTCATCGCTCCGTCATTTGTCGCAGAAAAACCTATAATAGCGAAACCTTGTCGCATATAACGAGCGTCTGAGAACTTCTTCTGTAACATATAGATGAAACTCGCCTAAATTGAGTATTATCTGTAAAATACTTGAATCGTATCATATCGTATTTTGCAATACAGTTGATCTTCGATTTATGCGAGGATTACATTTTGCGAAAATCTTACATTAGACCTACTCGAAATTTCATATACGTACAGAGTGACAAAATACATACTTACTATAATACACCAAAAATGTACATCAGTTGTCTTGTTGACTTGTCAACGATTCACAACTTGAATCAAAATGGGGGTAGAATAATTGAGATTCTTTACGTTTGTCTTTTTGAAAATCCTTTGGTTGGGTATCTTGGTCGTTAGAGGAACTTGTCCCATCAGCCACATAGACCACAGGAATTGCCTCAAAAACCGTGTTCAAAATTCTTGTTCTCTTTTGCCTCAAGTGCGTGGTCGACTTGGTTTTGGTGGCAGCCGTCACTTGGGTGTAATCACTTTTACTCGTTGACACGTCGTTTCTTTGCTTTTCTCAAGAAAAATGATGTGCAGTGACGTGATATTGTGGCAAGAAGTTGGTAATGTCGATGGTAGTTGTTGTTTGTTGGATGGTTGAGTTGACTTATTATTTCCGGACAAGATGACATTTTCAATTTGATGCTGTTATCGGAAAATTAAAAGTGAGTTTGTTTTTTCTTTTTGTTCAAAGCAAAAAAATATGAAAATAAACTCCGCTATCGAAGTTTTTGGAACTTCCCGAAAAGTTGCTTCCATAAGGTTTTTTTTCCCCCATTGATTTTAGCTTCTGAAAGCTCGGGAATTGAGTATAAAGTGTTGTCGCTTTCTGGTTAACGATTTTAGGCAATGTCGCAAGTTTGTTTTGGTGGAACTGAATAGCAAACAACAACAACAACAACTTTTGAGGAGAAGGCTTGTGTTGGATTTGTTTCGCATCAATCGTGGAAGCAGTGGGCGTGTCATTTCATTCGACTCTCATCAGTCGCTTTCGATCTTAGTTGACCCTCTCTCTTCCTAGAGATGGGTGTCTATTGGAGACAGTGGTGATTAATTGGGACAGGGGGAAAAGTCTGCACCCTTTGCACCAACCCCCACGCGTCGTGGTCATCACTGATGAAGTCTCTTTGCCGATCAATTCCTATCACGATCCCGCCCACACTTTCTCTTCTACTCCATATAGTATATATATATATAACGTGCGGAAACCTTCAACATTGACCTAATGCTCTTCTACAACTTGCCAACTTCCACTTAAATGATGATGTATAGATATAACCCTGGAATATTATTTTTGGTAACAAAATTCTCTTAAGTGGATACAATGCTTTGAAAACGTGTGTATACCAATTTGTTTCCTAGAACAAAATTGGTCCTGTCAACATTTTTTTGTCGTCATGCGCCAACGGTGAATGAAATATAGATTGTATACCATGAAAAAGTTTTTATAATACAGACAGTCTCGATTTATTCGAGAGTCACTTTCTGCACTAATCTCGCATAAATCGAAACTTCAATAAAAAGGCAAAATCTCAGCGTTCAACATCATCGCACAAAATTCCATAATAACGAAGTTTTCCTGCATATAACGAGCCTTTAAGTGATTTTCATTCGTCGAATAATAGCGCGGTTTTATGTGTGTACCAGCCTGTATAAAGGTTGGTACACAGTACCAACCTGTCGTACTTGTATAAAGCCTTCCCATTTTGGTGAAAATTAGCTAGTAAATAACCCGTCAATAATGACGGGAAAGTATTTTGTATTTATAACGCAAATTATTGATTTAACTCATGTTGCTTCGCATCATTCATGTTGCGAAACCAGATTCGTTACATATATTGTAGCAGTTATTTTGCAGTTTTTTATTCGTATTCGCAATTTATTAAATCATTTTGAACCTATAAATGAAAGATTGAGTAGATTCTTAATGCAGATCATCGATTCATGCGACGGTTACCATCTGCGTAAATTGTGCATGAATCCAAAATCGCATATAAGTGCTTTAGCATCAGTCAATCTCATCGTATAACAAACATTTCTTGCATATAACGAGCATTCAAGATGACTTCTCTCAACTCATTGATGAAATCATATAGAAAAAAACCAAAATAATTTGGGTAATTTTTATACAAAATTTTTGTTCAGGACAAAGTACATAATTAACGACATCCTATAGACGCAAAAGGTGAAAATAGTTTCTTCACAAAAGAATTTTTATTTTTAAATTTTAAAAATCAAAATCTGGGTTTTAATTTTTTTTAAGTTCAATCTTTTGGTTTTTTTTTCCTCTTCTTCTTCTTGAATCTTAATCTTGATGATTTACCAGAAATTGGGACAAAAAACCAACATGAGAGGACAGTACGATTGGAAATCGATGGTTACTTTTGCTGGTTTCAGGTAATTAATGTCTCCAGGGATTTTTACCTTATTTTTTTTTTGGCACTTCCAAAATGCCTTCGTAGATAAAAATAAAAGGTAAAAAACATGGGGATAAAAAACAAAAAAATGAAATCTGTGGTTCTAACGGAAACGAACGGTCACCATGAGGTGATAACGACTCAATTAATGTCTCTGCTACGACCAAATTAAATGTCTTATGTTGTTGTTTGGGATTTTCTTTAAAACATGATCATAATATATTTTGATTAGAATTAACGTGTGTTTAATAAGATTGCTATTCGCTGTTGACTACTAGAGTTAAATGTATCATGTTATCCGGGAATTGAGGAATTCAATTATGGTGTATTTTCTCGATGTTTGTAACTTACTATTTGAATACAAGTGGACTTCGACTTATGCATAAGTTACGTTCTGCCAAGATGCGGCATTAATAAAAAATTGAAGTGTAGCAGCAAAACTTCCCAAACTGGAGTTAAATTACACTCAGGCGTAGACTTGACAAACACACTTCCAATGTTTTATGTATCAATTTATAGTTGAATACTGTTGCAATGTAAAGCCAAAAGAATCCTCAAAGATATTCATATTGTATTTTTAAGCAATATGTAAGTGGGTGTCAAAAAGTTTGTTGATACTCGTAAGCAGGAAACTTTCTTTGTCTTATCGATTCGGTTTTCGAAAAAAGGTTTTTCTGAAACTTTTGTCAACTTTTTTTTTACTGCATAAGTTTCGCATCTTTGACCAAAATCGTCGTCGTCTTCTCACTTTTCATTCTTTCACCTTTTCTCAAGATACGCGTTTCTCTTAAGAAACTGAGATTGTCTTAAAACGCGAAGACGCACATTGAGGAGGATAGCTATTCGTTGTTGAATCCGGAACGTTGGAAAATAAGACAGAGGCACGTTTTCCTTCACTGCTTTCAAGTTTAGTTTTCACATAAGAAGAGGAGCAGCTTGTAGGCTTTTATCAGGTGGCGTAGACTGTGTGTGTTCTCGGTGCACTTGTTTCGACGGCTATTTGCAAGTGACTGGAGGCGTCGGACGCTTCGTCTTATACCACTTTTCTCTTATCAGTTTGTGCACGACGATCGCCAAAAGGAACGTTGGTGGCCTCTGGTGCCCATTGGCCCCAGGAAGATACATTTTCAGCCTTAATTCCTCTTTTATTGAGGGCAGCGCCGGTCACTTTCTAGGTTATCAGCAAACCCAACTCTCGCAGTTTTATCTTGGAGAGGCTCCTCCTGACACGTTGGGGCCACCACCGTCGCCCAAGGAACTACTACGACGACGTACCTAGTATATTGTGCACACGTTAGCTTATACTGCTGCTTTTCGAGTGGAATAGGGAAGCGTGCATAATGTTGGAAGAATGTCCTCGAGAAACAAAAGAGCGCCTTGAGAGGCGCAGTAACCAAGTTCACTCGCCAAAAGAGGCGCGCGACGCCTTTTCCAATAGCTCTGGTCCGGATGCGAAGGACAACAGGCTCGACTGGGGTCCATAGTAGACGACGAGAGGGGGTCTAGTGTTGGTTCTTAGAATGTCCGCTCGATGACTTGCGTGCAATCGTTTCCACACGCTCGTAAAAAGAGCCCAGGTCTTAGATGTTTCTTGGTGCGTATTATAGCAAGAATTTTGAGCATCATTCGCACACCCTCTGTAGTTCACCTATATAGTAGTTATTTACTCATTGGACTGATATGATTCACTATTTTTTTGTGTGTGAAATAGAGTATATTTAAAGATTATCTGACTGACACAAGTATCCAGAATTCTCATCTAACCGGCATCGAAATGAAGTTGAAATCGGAAAAAATTATGTCTGGTGTATTTCTTTTTATTCATGTCGGGTAGCAGGGAGGTACTATGCAATGGCTTCTGTGTTCATTTTTGTGTTTATAGTTTATTATATGTTCCTTAAGTGGAATATAATATGTTGTCGAATGCCATGAGAAATTGCGAAATTGAGAAATTTTTATAAATATGTTATATGAATTACGTCTTATTTTGGACAGCAAGTAATAGCAAAGTATTACTCAGAAAAACGATTTACTACTTGGATGACGAAAAATTTGTATTCACTTCTACATGAGAAGGAACAGCTAGCTGAATCTATAACATTGCTAAACTAGTTACCACGCAACAGAGAGCTTAACCTGTCCAGTTCATAGTCAGTAGGTTTGTCACTACCCAACAGTACGTTTAGTGGTCGTCTTTAGTGTAATGTAAGCAAATTATTTAAATATACCTTGTATTTATTTTTAAATTTTAAATTCAAGCTCGAATTTGCAGTTTTATGCGATTTTTGTAAGAACAGAATCGCTATTTTTGTTGACATTTCTCTTAAGCGGAATTGAAAAATATTTTAGGTATTTGTTTAGCTTGTCATAAAGTTGAATTTGGAATTGAATTCTCGCCAATATTTAAACACAAGAAAAGTTTTGAAAAATTTCAAGATTTCGTTTCAAAATCAGAAATATTTTCATAACTTTCCATGACATCCATTGAAGCGGTCATTATTTCTCATCAACGTATTGTTCGCCTCTTTGTCGTATAAACATTGTCCAAAAAACACGGTTCACATCAGCTTATCAATCGCACCTTAAAACAACGTTGAGGGTAAAGCAACCGGAAACCGGGTGGTGATTAATTGCGGATCATTTGTTGACGTCGTTGAATATTAAAAAGGGGAAATGGGGGGAAAGATAGGGAAAAAAAAAGGGATGGATACGATAAGCCCGAGATGAAATTCTTCTTGTCCTGAAAAAGTGAAGGAGAAAAGCGAACAGGGGAGTTTTTTCCCCTATACTTGGGAAGACATTGTGTCAGCATCAGTGACGTCAATAGCAAGCAGCGCCAATTTGGTTGGTGGATTGCATCGCCAACTTGGTCCGTCGGTGGGTAATAGAGCCGATAAATTAAGTTATTCAAATGGGTACGAAGAAGAAAATTCAATTTGCTATTGATTCATGATTGGCACCCAGGGTTGTGTTTCTCCACCGAGGGTTTCGACAGCGTCGTCTTGAGGGGTGTATAGAATGGTGGTGTTGTAGATGTAGAGAATGGTGGCTGTAGTAAAAAATGGAACGTGTAGGCGAGGCGAATAGAGTGTGGAATGAATGTACTAGGTGGGTTTTGCTTTCGTCGTCGTCATCAGGTGTCAGTGGCGTAAGAGGAGGACCAATTCTTATTTCGGTTGTGAAATGAAAAAGAAAAATTCGATGAAGAAAAATAAAAACGAGGAAGAAAAATTTGAAGTAAAAGAGGGAACGTGTGTGTGCTTAGTTTGGTGAATGTGGTGTAGAGAGAAAGTGAAGTGCTTGGGATCAAATTACACCCCCTTAATAGGGTGGTCGCCAGTTTATTTCTTTGGCACGCGAGCGAAACTGGTGGTCAGGTGTGACTTGCTCGTATCAATTTCGTGCAAGCTTGAAGATGCCAATGCCCTGCCATTTTATTCGCCACTTCCACTTTTCTTGGAGACAATGATTGCCTTTCAAACCAACTTCACAAGTATTATATATGCATATAGAAAATTTCGATTGAGTGTGATGATTTCTCAATGGTATACGCATTTTGAAATAGAAAAGCTTACGCACTATTTGTATTGACAAAACTGATGTCATGTTCATAAATGTTCCGTGTAGTATCGAAAAATGAGCATTAAGAAATATAGCTATAAAAATATTACTTTAAAAAAAAAAGAATTGAAATTTAAAATTTTGGATTGGATTAAAAAATCTTTATCCCAGCCTGGGATCGAACCAGCGACCTGAATAGAGATTATTTAAGTTGTTGTATTGCATGTATGGTACCTATAGCGCTACAGATAATGACTGAAACCATTTTGATTTTTGAAAAGTAGTATTCTTGAAAATACTACTTTTTCCGAATTTTGTAAAAACTTTTGTTAACTAATTATACCAACACTAGTAACTGATTGTAAAGAGGTGTTTTTTTTACACGTGATGTATATAACAGTAAATCGAGCAATTATTTTTTCAAATGCCAATTTTTATTGTAAAATATTTAACACACATTAGACATTTTTAACACTCACCTAAAACCTTAACCTAATGTTTAAGCATTACAATGAAATCACAAAAGAACAGCTGATTCTAGTTTTAAGTTAGCCCGTCGTTAATGACAATAAGCAGTTTACGGTTATTAAATCTGTTAAACGTCGTGTGATAAGCCGGACGGTAGACACATTAGCTTGGGATTTGGACGCGTTTGTTAACAGGCTTTTGCATAATCTAATAAGGTCACGTGATTTGCAGGGTCTCGCACGTTGCTTTAATTAGCGTGGCATTTCTAATACCTAACGATCGCTTTTGTGTGACACCTATATTATATAACCCAAAGTTGTAGCACTCAACTCGGTGCGATCCAATTTCGTCACCTGATCGCAAAAGGTTATCCGCCAAGCTTAATCGTGGCAATTTGCAATTTAGCTTATTAGCGGTTCACTGTCACTCCGATAGGCAGTAATTACCGAGTGTTGAGAAAATTTTTGGTCTCGCCAAAGTTTTTGACAGCTTGATTTTTCAATAACCCGATGGGATGGCTCAGCACAAGATCAAAAGATTGTCAACAGTTTTTCTACGCTGGAAAAATTGTCTACACACCCTCTATACCCGATTGTTATATACCGTATATCTTTACCAAAAATGTATAGTACGCTACGGCTACTAAGCAATATACAGTGTAAAGATTAATTTAGAAAAACATTTAAAAACAAGCGTTGAATTTCTTAAAATGTGGTTGCTTTGCTGTTTGTGATTTTCTGTGCTTTATTTTTTCTGCACTAACCTTAAAATTTTATGACTTACACTTTTATGATTGATAAGTGGCGCCTTGTGGTGATTAGATGAACTTTGGAAAAATAATGAGAACTTTATATCACGTATCATTATTAACTATTCGATTAACGATCATTTCATTATTAACTACGTACACCTTGGTTTATGGAATGTCAAATGTGAGTTTGTGTTTTTTATGTTTTTGTAAATGTATCACTTTTTATTTTAAATTTTGCATAAGTCATAATGTTTGGGTACAACTTTTTAACGAACAATAAGTGGTGGCTGGTGGCAATTAAGCGAACTACTGATCACTTTTCTGCTTTTTAGGTTGTAATAGAGTATTATTTAATTAGTTTTCATTAAATAGGATCTTAAATGAGCTGTTTTCCTGTATTTTGTTTTCCACATATTGTAAAAATTCTGCAAAAACTACAATGTTTGGGTACAACTCTGTAATTAGTGATAAGTGGTGACTGGTGGCAGTTAAGCGAAATACTCGTGAATTTGCATTTTATTGTCGTGATAAAATACCATCTTGTCAGTACTATGAATATAGAATGTCAAATGTCAGCTATATTTAATTCTTTTTTTCTTTCAATTCTGCAAAGATTGAAATGTCTGAGATACAACTTTATAACAATCAATAAGTGTTGTCTACTGGCGATTAAGCGAACTACGCGTGACGTTGCAGCCTCCTAGCGCCGTGATTGTGTATTATTCTACTGTTAATTCCTATTAGAATCAAGTTCTCAAAGTTATTTTAAAATAACAATTCTATTTGTTCATTTTTGTTTATACAAGTTTCCTAGAGGTCAAAATGTTTTTGATAGAGTGGTGTCTTATGTGAAATACATGAAAAACCGTAACCACAACACACGCCACCACTTCATTAAAAACTGTTGAAAATCCAGTTGTCACTTTGAAATCGTTGCTCCTCCATATAAGCTAAGGTCACGAGTGAGCGATTGTCGAGATTGTTTGATGGTCCCCAATGGGCGTTTCAGTGTGTCTCGTTGCATTTTCACAGCACAGCCTTTTTCGTCTTCTTCCTCGTTCCCATTTTTTTTCTTTCGTTCTCTCTTCATCGCTCGATATCATTTCCCACACACATTCCCTTGGCACTGCTCGCTCAATTGATGGGCCTATTTGTCTCCCGTGCAGATTTGCTTCTCGCCCGTGTTAAGTGGATTCATACTCTTTTTATTTACCTGTTGGGAGCGCTTGAATCTTCCACGGAGATCGGCTACAAAGTCGCCGCGACGTGGCAATGGCACCCTAGCGCCATCTTTCCTCACTCGTCGTCTTCTTCACCTCAACTGTTTTTTTTTTGTCTTCAATACACTTTTGTTCCACGCTTTTCCCCATGACAGACGTTTTCATTCGGTGACATCGTTGCGGTTAAAGTAAAAGAAGAAAAAAGGGACCACCTCTCTTTTATCCTTGACAGAAGACCAAAAGATAGATAAAAACATTCGTCTCTTCAGTCAGCTATATTGTTGCTTTGGAAGTAGGGAAAAAAATTACAAGTATCAATGGTCACAATGAAATTTGTCATCTAGTATAGTTTGAGTGATTTTTGTTGCACCCACTAGAATTTTTTTTTTCGGTTGAAAAAAATTTGATGGAAAATTCAAATATTTTTAAAGAAACAAAAAATAAACTTTTTATTTCAACATATTTTTGTTATTTACAATAAAAACAAACTTACAAATGTATCTTCAAGTAACAAATGTTTTGCGGTCAACATCTCATTCTTCAATTAAGAAATGACATATCATCATCTTATTCAAATAATGGAATTTAAATATTTTACAGTATTTTTTTTAATGTTTAGAAATATTAATTTATTTGTAATTTTAAGTTTTTGTATATACAGTAGTATAATTTTCTTTTAACCGATTGACTATAGGTCCGATTACAGACCCCAGAATTTTGTCATATGATACATATATGAAAAATTTCTAAAATTTTTTAAAATAAATTAATAAATTTATTCTTGTAGGTCCTGATGAGAGAAATAAAACTGTGTTACTTTATTTAGCGCAAGGTGGATAGTTTTTAAATTAATCGAGTTTAAAAATTTGAAAATCCTAAAATTCGATTCAAAACAAAAGTAGTGCAGTGAAGCACAGAAAAATGGTTGGTATAAACACCAGTTTAGATTTTGGTTTTTTCATTTTTTAAAAGTTAAATTTTATTATCAACAAATACAAAAAATTCAATGTTGTTTTCAAAAATTCAATTTTAAAAATTCTATTGTTGAAATGATATTATGTTGTGATGTGAACACAACTGATGTTGTGATCACAGCTGATTGTGAGGTTGCTCTTGAATATATTTCTTGTTACTTGACGATGGTTGTCATTTGTGAAATTAATTTTACTGTGAAAAAAATCACACAACGTGAAAAATTGTACGCATCTCACGCTAAATTTATAAAATTGTTCTAAATAGGGAAATAAACTCTTCAAACTTAACTACAATATTAGAATTCCAAACTAAATATGATAACTTTTATTATGACGTATTTATTCGACAACAAAATACAGTATACAGTGAGGTTGCTGTCGAAACATTTTTTGTTACATGAAAATGGTTGTCATTTGTGAAATTAATTTTACTGTGGAAAATAAACAGATACAATAATATTGTATTGTACGATATTTTGATACACTTGTATAGCCAAGAAGTATTCGATGAACACAGTTTAAAGAACCTTTTTTGTTCTTTTTTTCGTAAATATCGCTTTTAGCAATTGATAAAAAAATTCACGCATCGTTATCTTATGATTAAAAGATGGTTGACTTGTTAGCAGTATCGGAATGGCCATCTGCTTTTGCTGTCGCAACTTTATGGCCTCGAACATAAAGGATTACGAGCGTTGGCAACCAATAAATTATAGTCTTGAAAAGAAAACAAAAGCCAATTTTTTTTCGTTCTTTTTGGCATCTTTTCTTTTGTTGCAAAATAGGCAGACACAGGTATAATGGAGTCGGGATTTTTTACTTTTTTTGGAAAAAGATTTTCATGTTTTGCATCGTCGTCTTCTTTGCCACCGACAAACGGCGGGAAGACGATAAAGAGATCATCATTAGTGAGCACCACGTTTTATTGACAGGTAATTTTAAAATTTATCTGCTGCACCTGGGGCTAGTCATAAATGGTGCTTATTAGCCCTCCCCCCTTCTTTTTACTCATTTTAGTCGTCGACATTTTTCGCTAATGACTTTCACCCTAAGCAACAAATGAGATGACCCATACCATTGTTTGACCCTTTTTTTTTTGGGAAAAACAATGCTTGAATTTTAAAACAGAACGACAGAAGAAAATTTCGTATGTGTGTATAAACTACGTGTTTGAGTTTAGAGAGAAAATGTGATTAGTTTAATGAAATTACGCAACGTAAAGATTTTACGTTTTATGTGACGTATATCGAAAAAATGACGGAATTTTCAGAAAAGTACGCGAAAGTCTCGCAGTGTAAAATTATGAATCTTATAATTTGTGCGATTTTTTTGTAATGCGAATTGACGCAATGTAGGCCTACAAACTAAAACTTAAATTTTTATGGAACTACATGAAAACCAAAACTTTTTCTAAGAACGCAAAATAACGCGACGTAAACGTTTACGTATTACATGACGTAAAATAACTCATGTTAAAAAATTTGGCGAACATTTTATATTCGATTATAAATTAAAAAGCACCAAATTCAGGAAACTGGAAAAATTATAAATAAAACTTTTACGATTTTGTGACAAAAATAACGCAACGTAAACGTTTCACGTATGATATGATGTAGGCCTATACTGATGTATTAAAAGAAATTGATTTATAAACTTGAACCTTATTTGAGATAAAATATTTGCAGTTCCGGGTCTTAAAATCAATACGCAACTCAAAAATTTACGAGACGTAAAATCACACATTATACGCATTTTACGCTAAATAACCTAAAATCGGTTTAAACAGGGAAATAATTTCTTAAATAACTCAACTACAAGATTAGAATTCTAAACAAAATATGACAACATTTATTATGACGTAATTATTTGACACCAAAATACAGTATTCGTTTATCCGAATATAGTTAAACAAAATATATAGTTCTGTACACGTGGTTGTACGGTAAAGCACATAGCACATGCTACTTAACGATGTTAGTGCCCTTTAGTTAATCACTCGCCGACTGATGACTTGTCATCAAATTGCAGTAAGTGGACAATGTCTCAGGTGACTTTCTTGTCATGCAATGTCCATCTGGACATTAAAAGATGAGGGGAAAAGCCATGCCTTGGAGTCATTTGCTGATAACACTGATTAATGACAGATTGGCAGGTCGTCCAGGTTCAGTTCTAGGCTTAAGGCTACGTGAAGTAAACATAAACCCTCGGTATAACGTGATTTCACCCCTACTTTTTAAACCTATAGTTTTTCATTAGCGTCGATTTGGAATGGACTTTTACGTCAATTGACCATTTTTTTTGGGTGACATGTTTGAGGATTATGAAATTTGGTTTTACTGCGGGTAAACATTTGACAGGGGGTATTTATACGTGATGGAGGGTTACCTATCTCTATTCAACCTGCTGGTACTCTCTGTGGGATTGGTAGGAGTGATTCATCACCATACCTCACCGTGGATGAGTAGGCCATTCTATTATAGGCAAATGTCATATCCCCAAGGTATAATAGAGTAAAGAAATAGGAAAGGGGGTTGAAAGTCAATACAACAAATGAGTAGTTTGTTAGTATCTAAAAATGTACAGTAGTTTTTATAACTAAATGGAAGTTTATTAATAGTGAAATTTAGAGTTATAGGGTGTTCCGGCTATATGATAATTCCCTATACTAGAGTGCCGAATAAATAAAGTTTTATTATAGAAAAGGAGTCTTCGATTTATGCGAATGTTAAATTCCGCAAAAATTTGGAAAATATATAAGTTTTGTCACTTCATGTTTTTTTTTAATAGGCTACCTTCGATTTATGCGAGATTTTCACCGAACGTAATTTTTGCATGACTCGTTATTCGCATCATGAAGTGAAAAACTACAGCAGTGCGTTTTCTACAGTCAGTTGTGCACTCACGAAATTACATAAAAATTTCCCTTTTATTTCGCATATAACAAATATTTAGCAGCATTTGTTTTGTCGCATATTAACGAAATAACATATAAGGATCACGCATGTAAAAAAAAACTTCCTTAGAATATATGTCAATTGTAGAGCTTCTTCGAATGTTTCAATAGTTTTTAAAACAATGCATGTAATGCATCTGCACAGGTGTTACCGTTTGTAAACTTGTTTATATTGTAGAACGACATACATTATGTTGCATGTATCAAAATTTACATTGTTCTACAAAACTGCATTAGAAATTTATTGTCACTTTACATCACCGCACAAAATTGCATGATATAACGACATTTTCTCGATTATAACGAGCATCTAGGAAGATTTCTCACGTCGCATATTAGCAAAATCTTATATCACGAACTCGCATATAACAAAAACTTCATTTTGTCGTAATCTCATTTTCCTCATTTTTAAAGTGACAACTATTATAACGTTGATGGACAAGACATTTAGGGGGGGGGGGGCATATACGGTATGGAATGTGTCAAAACGTCTGATTGGTGTTCCAGGGGCTTCACTAGGTGGGGGTAATGTGTCGCAAAAAAAACCATGCGTGTATTATCATCACGCAGGTGGTAGCAGTAGATAGGGTGTCGTTGATTGGCGCGCTGTCAACGGTCATTAGGTGGAGGTGTTGCAAATTGTTGTTGTTGATGTTCCGCTTGTCGACGTGTTGTAGGTGCGAATGGCCCCCTCGAGACACGTGGTGTAATTACAGGTGAGTGGGGCTCAATTGTCGACCAACGGAAGTAGCGGATAAACAGGTGGAGCAGAAAATTGCAGCTACTAAAAGGCTAATTGGGAAGAGCTTGACTCCCTGCAGGTAGTTAATCCCTACCTTGCTGCTGTATGAGTTACTGGTGGCCAGGATGTTGCGTGACAGTTTATGGCGCTGCTGTTCGCGCGTGATTATTTCGTTATGTAAAACTGTATACAAGTGTGTTACGCAGATATATTGATAATTCGTATTATAGTATTGTTATTAGTGACTATCTGAATTCCCGTCAATAATGACCAAGTACAATTAAACACACATAAGTAAAAAATAATTATTTAGGTAGATAAAATATTAAAATGTATTTATTTATTTATTTTATTTATTTTTTATTTTAAAATGTCACATCCAATGGGGATAAACCAATACTTAAATAGTACAAGGCAAAATATGTTTTGACAATTGCTTCTTAAAGTGTAAACAATCTTATATAGTATATATACATTTTGAATTTTGACAAGTAGATGAGGTTTTTCGAACATAAAGTGGAAGTAAATTCTAAATATTAATATAATTATATTGTAATTATATTATGGATAACGATTTAAGGCGTAAGATGACATTGCAGGTACCTTCATAGTATATCGATGTATAGTAGAAATGAGTGAAATTTAAATTTTAACCTGATTTTTTTAATAGACGACCAGTAGAAAAAAGTCCGGTTTATATTTGAACATCGTTTTTCAGTTACATTTTTATTATATACAGTATATCCCATTAACTTGTCAGCGGTTGGTATACACTTTGCATACATATATTACAGTGTGCATACATAGATATATTAATGGTAGCTGGTGCCCGCGGTGCACATGATGGATAGACAGACACCTTCCTCATTTACCGGAAGGAAGGAAATCGTGGACCTTCGTCACAAGACTTTTTCCGTCTCAGAGACGATTGTTTTCAACGGTTATAGAGTACATGAAAAACAAACTGGAATGACAGAAAAATGTATCATGGAATAAACATGTTATCTTCTGTAATTCTTTCAGAAAAGTTATCCAGTATGTATTTGGTAGAGGTTTTCACGAGTTTTGCTTTTGTATGGATTTAAATTCTAGCAGTTATAAAGCGCTTGCGTGAACCTTTGGTGAAAAAATTTCTGGATTTTTACCGAGCCCATTGTTAAGTTTTCTTGGATTCACAAAATTAAATGTAATAAACATCGATAAAATGAATAAACTCAATTTAGTAACATTAAAAAAATAATCATTAATATATAACTAAACCCAAAAAACAATTGATCTAATATGAAATTTTTTTCAAAAATAATTAAAAGTAGTAAGAAAAACATTTGGAGAATATAACGGTTCAGATAACACGGTGGCAAGTTAATAAAGGTTTAAATAGAAAAGTGGGCCAAAAATTCCATTTAGAAGCCATCCAGAACCATTAGAACAAACGGTTAAAAATTCCTCCGAGCACGTTGTATTGTCCTTGTGGACATTCTGGCTGCAGGGCTACTCAGCATGACAATGAAGCATTTCCGGTGGCGACCTAGGGCAATTGGTGGTCGGAGTTTGTGGAGGATCGGTTCCAATCGCCACCGGAAGTGAACAAAAGAGGAGGCAACCGACACGCCCATGCGCAGAAGCAATCGGATTCGAGTCACTTCCTGAATCTCTTGAAGGATCTGATAGACAAATGGCAATAAAATGGCTTTTCCAAAAACTCTTTGACCTTCGCCAAAGTGCGGACAGAAAATGCGATTTTGGTGTTCTGTACCAGTTACACGTTGGTGTTACAATGGTGAATAGTATCAATTTGCAAAGCCAACCTTGTGGAATACGTTTCCATTTGCAGGTTCGAGCAAGATAAAAAGATACGATGCGAATGGAACGGTTCTGGTTAGGGTTAAACTGGCGCTTAGCTTATAGAAAGGCCAAAGTTGGGTTTATCTGATATTGTTAATTCTCAATTTTTTTTTATGTTATGTGTTGGCTTATTTCAAATATGATTCGCTTACAGTTATTATAGCGTTCATTCTTGTTTGTGGAAACGAGCAATAGTGTTGGTTGTTTCGAGATAACAAATGATGATGTGACAATAACATATGTTATTGATATAAACAATTGTATACGTTTTTTGGTCACGTGATTTGAGTTTGTTATTTGTTAGTAAAACTTAAAACTTCTGGATTTGTATAGTTGAAAGTAAAATTATAGTTTGTTTTTTGTTGCATGGATTGAGATATGTTCCGATAGACTGAATGTGCTGTTACATTGAGATTTGAATTAGGAACAACAATTATTAATTCATAAAAAAAAATCATATTAACAGCTATTTTATACTTATGTAGTTTATGAAAGTTGTAACTAAGCACTGTCCTTTTTAGTAGCAAATTTTAACATTTCATTGGTTCCTAAACTTCAAAACATTTCTGTACTTGGCATATTTATTCGTCAAATTCGTAACTTGAGACTTGCACATGCAAATGTTGCATCAAGGTTTTCATTTATACCTCCGCAAAAGTACGTTTCGGTTTTTGTTTCGGGAGCAAATTACTCGCCTAAATGGAGCAGGTTCCCTTTTTTATTACCATTACTTTTTATTGTTGCCAACAACTTTTCCAATAAATATTCTTCCCAGGCACTTCGTTTACGACTTCTCTGATATATATATTTTTAGCTATCCTCGATTTTCCTCGTACACATATTTTTTGTTTATTTTTTTATTTGTCGTTCCAACTTTTGTTGATATTGCAAGTGAAACGAACCAGCAGATCGAAGGCAACAGCGCGAATGACTGATTTTAATAGAATTTTGATTAATGAGATTTCGGTTGAAACATTTTTTTATATACCCAAAAGTTCGAGGTGTGCAACATTGTTATTGTCAATATGTCACCATCATCATCGGGGTGGGTCAATATAGCGTGAATGAAACAGAAAAGTGAAAGAATACAAGGAGGTGATGGAGCCTAAAGGCAACTCGCTAATAACGTGTTGTCGCCAATTGTCAGTAGCAGAGTTGATTCTGTTTGCCAGCAGCGCACACTTGAAGATCCTAGTGGAAATAGCGAACGGTGTAAAATCTGGCGAAGCAGAAAAGCCCATCAAACGGTTGAATAGGAGGAATAATTAGGGAATAAGTTTAATTATACTCGGACGACGGTTTCACTTTTCGACGACGACGACGACGACACGACAAGCCATTACACTCGAGTGCTTATTAAATTTGGAAGTTAATAAAACCAAACAACCACTTAAAGTTTTCAATTAATTCCTACCCATTTTGTTTTCCGTCGATGACACTAATAGAGTTTTAACCTTTCTTCACCTTTGTTATCCCCAATTACACGCCAAGGTTGGGAAGAAGTGGGGGAGTGGGAAAAGGAGCCATCGAATTCACTTGCGCTTCACTGCTTTGTCGTTTTGCTGCGAAACTTGCTTTCCTATTGGTTGCTTGGCTGGTCTCATCTCCATAACGCCCTCGCCGCAATTAGACTACACTATGGTGTGTGCTAAGAGACGACAACGACGACGACGTTTCTACTGTTAACTAATGACGAGGGCTCCAATTGCATTTTTGCTAGTGTTGTTTTCTAACACGGGGGGGGGGGGGGCGGAGAGGGAGGGGGGCAATAGAGGCAACTGATTGAAAGAGACTCCATCTTTGAATGATCGCAGTTGAGAGTTTTAATGTGGGATGAAATGGGATTTCTAGTTTCAAATGGGTGTTTTGAATGTACACGAGGTTCCTCAAATAATACGAGCTGGATTTTGCAAAAATATCGCATAAATCGAAAATCACATAATAAATCGCATATAACCATATCACCAGAAATCGTGTATAATCATAAATCGCATATAATGATATAAATCATATATAATCCCATTTATTCGTGTACTCCGAAAAGTTTAAGAGCGTTCAGTCACTCGTGTACCAACGCACAGAATCGCATAATAGCGAAAAGTTTCTCGCACATAGCCAATTTTGCTGAAGGAGGATTTCCCTTCTCCTATACTATCTAAATCGCATGATTCGAAGACTTTCGCTATTTTGTTTCAAAATGGGAAAAGAATACAAATTTAATGTTATTTGCGACCATTTCTATTGTAAATTTTTTATACAAGTCAACAGTCTAAAACCCGAACATTACAAAAAACCAGTAATCCGAAAATATCAGTAATCCGGAATGAATTCTGTCAGTTTGAACACAGAACAAGCAGTTGTATTATTCGACAAAATTAACACTACAGAACAAAATATTTTGACATGAATTGACGTTCACTATCTATTTATTTATTTATTTATTTATTTATAAAATAACGTTGTTTGATATTCATATGTTGTTAAAAATGATAAATCGTCAGAATTCGTTTAAAACGGGTTTGCACTCATATTTTCACCTGTTCAGGTTCTTTGAAAATCTCTTATTGAACAATAATAATAATCGACCGTTTAAACTTTAAAAAAAAATGATTAAAAATAAGACAATAAAAAATGAAATAAAATTTTCCGATGTAAAGGAGAAACTCTCCAATTACCTCTGGTAAGAAAACGAAAAGTAACGAAATTTGAAAGAAGAAAAAGAAGGTGAAAAAAAAAGTGACATTTAATTAGCTCCTTCTGTAATTACTTTTTGAGAGTAGTGAGGGTTAGGTATAAGAAGAAGAAGGGGGTATTAGTACAAGGAACGAAAGAGACAGACTTTGTAAGTCATCTTAGATATCAATGTGAGATGACAACCTGCAACGCTATGGTGCAGGAAATTTAAGATGTTCATCAAGATCAAACAAGGAACCGGCAGATTGCCACCGATTTTAGCAGCCAGTCTAATTTGCTGCTCCTTCTTTTTTCATCTTTTTTTGTCACTTTTCTTATTTTTTATTTTTATTTTACTTGGTAAAAAGTCACTCCTCTCTCACTCTCTTTTGAAAAGATTTAATTTTTTTTCTGGATTGTGTGGGAGTAGGTTTTAGGATGGAGATGAAACAAAATGACAGTATGAGTGGTTTTTTTTTTATTATTAAAAATTTTGATTTTACTTGAAATATAGGATGGTGTTCATTTTAACAAAAATTGGCGAAAATTAGTTTTTGTTGTTGTTAATTAATGCTTGTGACGTCACAGTTTGTCGTTTTGGATTCAAACTTAATTTTTTTTTGTGAAATTCGAATTTGCGTTAAAATTAAAGGGCCTGGTGTAAAAGGGTGTTAGTAAAATTTTTGCAATTTTGAAGAAAACGCGTTTAAAGATCTGAACTTGCTATGGGCTACTTCACACTTCTTGCACTAATATTTTTTGCATGCATTGTTGTTTTGTTCAAAAATTTTGCTTTAGGAAGGTAGAATTTGCACCTAACATTCGAAACTGTTTGTAGGTCATTTTCGACAAACATGTTACTTAATACCCTTTTACACCAGGTCCTTTAATTATGACTTTTAATACTTTTTCTTAGTTTACTGAAAATGTAGGATGGTGTTTGTTATTTTCAACAAACAAATGTTAAAAGTGATTTATTTTTTGAAAGTTGTGTAGTTTAAACGTTATGGTCAATATAACTTTTTTTTAATAACCTAGTCTAAAAATTAACTATCGTGTTTTCGCACATACAGAGATATCACAATTTATGCGAATTCATCATATGTGATTTCAGTATTATGTGACGTAAAATCCTCAGAAAAACAATATATGTTTGTAAATATTGCTATTATGCGATTCGTTGTACAATGAACTACTCTTTCCTGTTTTGTTTTTTCACATAGTGTAATTTGTAAATCACGTATGCTCACGCAAATTCTGACTATCATACTGGAATTACTCAACTAAGTATAAATATCATAACATAACCAAGCATAATATTTAGTATACTATAACCAATTATAAAGTACAGTATATTAGTTTTTGTAGTAATTTTATGCTTTATGAGTGTAAGGCTTATGGGAGGTTTTTCAGAATTCATCGCATAAACCGAAGAATACCTGTCTGTATTATATTTTCATTTTACACGCGATATCCTAAAAATCCTTAGCATTATTCTAAGGAATCGTTAGTGGACATAACAAAACAAAACATTTGGAAGAATACTTCCGTTTTAAATGTAATGCAATTCTTCCAACTTTTTTCAAGGGGACGTTGTAAGGAGGGGGGGGGGTAATTTTGGTCCAGTCGCCACTTTAACACCTCGTGCATTTCATCAACGATGACCAGTTTTCGCCAACGTTGACACGTGACTTAGTTCTCTCGTTGGAGAAAAATTTACGCTCGTTGCCCTTGACACGAACGACGATTCTGAACGTATTTTTCAAGGGGGTGGCCCTCCACCCCCCGAGACAAAAGTGTCCCCTTTTGGTAAAATAACACCCCCTCTCTCTATTCGTCGCTGCCAATATCAGAAACGAAAAAGAGAGAGAGAGAGAGACTCATCGTGATGCCACCTTTCTCGTGTCGTCGCGTGCGACCATCATTTGCATTCAGCGTCGAGATGCTTCGCCTTAGGGGGGGGGGTGTTGTTGGGACATAGTGTGGAAGGTCCCTTTCGTACGACCACCTGAGGTCACCTGATGAACCAATCCGAGTGCGTCGTGTCCGTAATGAATTGCGCCCCCTGGGGGATCAATCAGCGAGATGGTCGAGCCCCCTCGTGCGCCAAATGCAAATATTAATCCCACCACCTAGTAACCCTCCCTGTGTCTCTTAGGGGGTTATACTAGATACCCCCCTCCCTTGAGTTTGATGTCCGTTTGATCGCCGCTTTTGCGATGATGACGATGATGATGATCACAGTTCACAACGTCTTTCTCTAAGGTCTCTCTCTCTCTAAGGTCCACCAAAGCAGAGGCGTAGAAATGGAAGCAAAGCTTTCATGCAGAAGGGGGTATGTTGAGTTTACAAAGGTTCATTTTCATTTTGTGGGGTGGGGAGGTAAGAAACTATGCCGTGGGAAAGTGGACAGCTAAGTTTTTCGATGCCGTGTCACTTTTAGCAAGGTTGATATTGGAAAATGTTAGAGGGTTAATTTTTTTGTTGTTATTCTGTTTTATGTCAATTCCCAGAATTTAATCGATTTAATGAGAAAATATTGTTAGAAACTATCACATGATCTTATTTTATATTAACAGTAATAAAATATTTGTATTATATGAAACATAAGCTTGCGGAACTGTTTACCAAGATAAATTGCTTCCGCTTAAAAAAGAATAGATAGATTTCCGGTTTTCATTGATACATGAAAAAAAACTGCATCTCTAATGATCTACAATCGGTACAACTGATATACAATCGGTATTTTTTTGATTCAGCCTCTTTTACGAAAATAATTATAGCTACATATCAAAATAAAATTTAGACATACAGGGTGAAACAAAAATTGCCATGGTAAAAATAAACTCCAAATAAAACAAATATAGCATTTCAAATTTTTATAGATAAAAGTCAATACCAATGATCATAATATATTTTCGTACAAAATTTTTTAAGTCTAACATTTTTTTTTTTTTTTTATTTTTTATGTAACTTTTTATTAAAATTAACAAACGACAAGGGACATTCTTTTGCCATCATAATTTTTTTTCCGCTTCAGAAGACGAGTAGACAAAAGAAATCAATTTCTCCAATTTTTTGCTTTCTCTTGAACAAGAAAGAGCGAATCTTCTTTCTACACAGGGATAAGGGGGGAGAAAAAAAAGAGAGAGGTATGGGGTGTGTGATGGAATCTAAGGGGGGAATCGACCACTCACATTGCTAGGGGTGATGTGAAGCCAAACAATCAACTCCGGATCAGGTATCATTTCCGGTTTTTCTCAAACTCTGGGCCACTCTACCAAAAAACTGTCGCTTCAATACACCGAGATTAGTTTTTTTTTATATACTGACCTAAAAAATGTGTTGAACTTTCAACATTCGCGAGTTTACTTATTTGCGAAGAGACAATTGTCAAGTTTTTCAACATTCGTGGCTTCCCACATTCGCGTGATATCAGTGCCTTCATTCACTCCTAACAACGTTAGTGTATATACGGTGTAAACAAAAACTCTTGAATTGAAGGGATGTACAAAGGTTGGATTCGCTAGGTTTTTAATAAAAATGTAACATGGATGATAGTTTGTAACCTTTTCTAGAACCTCCTCCACGTATTTATGAAGTTTTATAAAAATCGGATTTTTCATTTTTGTATTATACGCGCACAAACAAACAGACATGAATTTTTTTCATGTAATATAGATTTTGTTTAGGAAAAAATTCTTATGGGAATTCTAGTATTAATCACACCTTACAGCATTGTCACGTGTTTGTGTCAGAACAATTAGACTGTCTCTCCCCCTACCTTGTTGTGAAGGAGAGTCTCTTCTGACAAATGACGGCCATTTGTGCACCAGCACACACACACAGTAGTAGTAGTAGTAGATCGATATAACGATCGTGGTGTATTAATTTTGCCCCCAGATATTACGTGATATTAAGCAGACAATAAAAGCTCGGTGGTGCTCTTTTCACCTTGAAGGCATTCAATTTTGACAGAGGGCGCTCGCTGCACCTTGAGCGAGCATTATCAGCACTTTAATGGTCCCCCTCTCTCTTTATGACCACGCCAAGGCCCATTTCGGATGCCATCTGCATAGCCCACCCTACCCCCAAAACCCAAGGTGGGGGCCCCTGTTAACAATCATCATTAAGAACTCCTAAGGTTTCGAGATTTCTCTTAATTGACACTTGTCTCCCGCCAGGTGGCGACTACGTGGCGCGCCAGGATTTGTAAATCGACGAAACGCCAAACCACGTGGTGGTTGAGTTTTATTCGCCATTTTATTATTGGACCCTGTATTTTTCTCTTTTTTTTTTAACGTCTGTCGAAGAAGTATTAAAACCTGAGGCCCTTTGAACGACTTCCTTTGGGAGAGTGGGCACTAAGATTGGCGAAAGAGGAGGGGCTAAAGGTTGAAAAAAAGGGGGGGTGTTAGGTTGGGGAATAGAACGTTGTGGGGGTCTCTTAGTTTCCGAAGGGGGAGGCCGTGTCTAATCACGCAATCAGCAGCAGCGGGCGCCTATTCTCGATTACAGCCACATCAGGAAAAACGTAACGCGAGACGACCAATGAAAGTCGTGGTGGGCATCACCAACGAAGCCGGAGGGATCTTCAGATAACAAAGCTCACCCACAGAGAGATAACCAAAAATGAAGGGGGAAAGGGGGTATCACACAAAGACGTTGTCGTGACCATTTTGTTATATATATATAAAAAACCATCGCAGTTTTATTACGTTTCGTTCATCGAGAGAAAAAAATCCGTTTGTCTTTAATGTTCGATGTTCACATTTTCATGACTTTTTTTAAGGTGTACGTTGCGAAATGATTGGAAAAAATGTACGGAAATATAAGAACTTGAAATCTAATATTTTTCTTTTAAAAAAAGCCTATGTTGTAAGTTTGTGTTAATATTTTGCGAATTTTTATTTATAAAAATTTTAATTAGAATAATATTCAGCATATAATTTATACTTTACGTCTATACCTTTCGTTAAACTGACAAACTAGTGTTCTGTATAATACATTACGCAATCTTCTGTTCTAAAAGTTAGTGCTTACCAAGAGCATAAGTCGCTACTCCGATAAACATAATATATTACTAGTAAAAAATCTTGAAGGAAACATTACTTCATTGGCTGGGTAGACCTTTTTAACACCTCCTCGACGCTAGTGCTCGTGACTTTATATTGAACCAAAGCACCGCCTTATGCTTCACTGCATTACTGAACGTTGCAACAAAGCCCACCTCTGCGTTATCAAGGTGAACTGGATCGTGCAATGCAGGAAAACCATTTTATCATCCCTAAATACTGTTGCAGCTCAAATATACTATGTGTATGTATATGTGCATGCATATACAGTATAAATGATTTGTTTGTGTATATAGTATACACCAATATACTGTGTATACGTGACATATATGTTGATGATGCTACTTATGTACTGTATGTGTTTGTATAATATAAATATATTCATTGTATGTTTGAATTTATTGTTTGTATTGAATGTTATATTTACACGTGTATTATCAACACATGTGTATATTTATACTGTATATACACTACCACTACATAAACATTATTTATATATTGTAGGCTGTACAAATTTATACATTATATAAATATGCATACGCGTATAAACATACACATTAATACAGTATATAACAATAATTACTATCAATGGTAAGATATGTTACTTGATCGAATACCTATTTATAGATTGTGTAAAAATGTAACTGAAATTAATATTTTTACATAAATAGTCATGAAATTGTCACTGCACAAGTTAATGATAAAAATGTGTTATTTAGTTTAGTACATTGTTTGATGTATTTCACACTAAACGGGATGTACACTTTAACTAGATAATTTATTAAGAAATTTTAATTTGTATGTTGCATGTACATAATTAATACAGTATAACACAATTTTAAAAAATGTGTCATTCGCACAGTATATAAAAAACTTTACGTTACAGTATTTTATATACACATATAAGCATTATTTATTTATCCAGTTTCGTGTATCCATCCAAATATTTATATAGTCTTTATGTTTAGATCTCTGAATTTTTTTAGAGATTATGATAGATAACTACGGTTCAGTATTTAATAACCTATAATTACATACAGTAGTACTATGCCAGCAGTATGCTGTATTATAAGAACACGTTTTACATATTTATTGTCGTCTATTCTATAACATACATCGAACTATTTCAATAAGACCACTATATCAAAAAGTCTTTTTTTATATGCAGTATATCGGTCGTGAATCGGAGAATTACAAATCGATAAGAAATTTTTTCATCCCCCAGTCCATATAGTCGAATGGCATCGCTAAAAGTGAAGTCCATTGATTGATGAGTCACACGTTTCGCCACCTCTGTGCAAAGCAGTGGCAGCCGGCTGCTCCAATTAGAGGCAGGTATAAGGGACGAGACGACCAACTGCCCCTAGAATGTGATTAGCTGCCCACTGAGGGTGACTGACTAATCATGTATGGATTTTTATTATTATAGAAAATGGTGACACTACGACACACCACCTGACACTTCCACCTGACATTATAGGTGAAAACTACAGCGATTTTAATACAGTATCAAAATCGACTTTTGCTTGGCTTAAAACTGTACAGTACGTTATAGAAATTAGGGTTTTATTTCACTGCAATACTTTGACATTGTTTGTCCTTGAAACTCATAAAAGTTGGTTTGTCTGCAACGCTAACTCGTGAAGAATTAAGCGGGGCATTTCTAGGGCATCACTTCAACACTCAAATTTCACCAACTGACACGTCTACTTACCATACTTGTAGGTGGAAATTTCGATTGTCATACCAGAGTTTGCTCTTGTTTGACTTAAAAATGTGTAGTACAGTAGATTCTTGCTATCCCGGTTCTCGATAATCCGGCCTCCTGTCCTGACATAAGGTGGGGCTACAGCACTGAGATCGATAAATGTGACAGTACATAAATAGTATGCACTGGTGGGTAGTTTTTTTTATACCATTATTATATACTCTATTCGTTTATTTAAATACTACATACAATAGACTTGCAACATTACGTTTCATAAAGTTTTGTATACATTCTCAGTAATCCGGCACTCTCGCTAATCCGGTACCCCTATGTGCAAGGGATGGTTGGATTAGCAAGAGTCTACAGTACGTTGTACAAATACTGCTATGCTTCACTGCAACACGTTGACATTGTTTGTTCTTGAAACGCACAAAAGTTGGTTTTCTGCAACGCTAACTTGCGTGTTGAAGCATCAGGCGGGGCGCTTCTAGGGCGCGCTTCTAGATTTTAAATTGCACTTTATAAATGGGAATAGGGTGATAGTGAAACCTGAAGCAGTTAGGCTAAGTGCAGGTAAATCCCACACCATAATTATCGAATAAAAATTGGGTTTAAACGCAACTTTCCGTCGAAGAAGTCCCTAAAGGGAAGAAGGATCTTCCAGAAAGAGAGGGAAAAAATTTCTTTTTCGGCAGATGTTAAAAGGTTCTCGTAAATGTAATTTTATTGGTCGCTGAAGATTGGAGCACCAAATGATGGCTGCTGTGCCTGAAGGGAGCTTCCTTGTGTTACCTTTGGCGTCAGTTAATTTGCACCGTATCACGAAGACGACGACGACGACTCCCCTCGGCGCAGCAGTGATTTATTATCCTAAAAAGTGAATGCAAATGAGCCATACATTGTAAATTTTTTCTTATTATTTTTTTATTTAACCATTCGCCTTTTCTCACCATCTGCGCAGTCAGTAATGCAGACTGATGAAAAGCCACCATTTTTTTATCCTGTTTTTTTTTATTATCTTTGTTCCCATTTTTTTTGTTATAATTTATTCACACAGTAGACGAGTTGCGTTTTGTTATTTTTTTTTAAATTAAAAAAAAAATAGAAATAGAAAATGCGGTTTTATCAAGAGAGAAGAATTTTTCGGTGACATTGGTTTTTCGTTTAAAAGGAAAGAAAAAAGTCAAAATTTTTTGGTTGCATTTTTTTTTTGTCCCCCAAAAAAAAAGAAAAATTAAAGAGTGGGATTTCTAAAACGAGAGAAGAGACACGGGTGCAAATGTCGTGCGAAGAGGGGACAAAAAAATGGGGGGTGGATAGAACGATAAGTGGTGCCTTCGGCTTATCGGCCTGGGGGTAGTGGTAGTATTAAGCAGGCGTCACATTTTCCCTCGAGCGTCTTCCATCTGCATTATCTCGCCGTGGAAATGCAGGTGAATTTTTCATTAGTATGCAAATCAGAAAATGGCGAAAAAGGTGGTACGCGAGGAATTTGCAATCTGTCCCAAAAGAAGTGGGAACCACGAGTCTAGCGGCCCGTAATAGTAGTTATAACACTACTGACGTTATATGATAATACACGAAAATCGATATACCTGTACAGTATGCTTGCATATTTCTTATCCGGACCATCTTATAAACGGCCCAGCGCTTTCTGTTATGAGTATGTAAGTTTTGGATAAACTCAGAAAAAATATATACAGTGTGTATATGTAAGATCGGAAGAGCACAC
>JAQIWH010001746.1:0-29043 GCA_034695005.1 Cryptops parisi
GCAGAGGGATGCTCTACCACTAGGCTATCTCAACAGACAAGAATTATAGGTATAGAACTAATATAAAAATCTGCTTCGGGGACCATTTCAAAAAATTCTCTAAGTCCAAAAGTGTCAATTTTCACTAAGTCCAACACTATAAGTATTCAGCTTATATTTAATTGAATATACTGATATTGATTCATTTCCAATGCTGAATATATTTAAATTTACTGATATTACTTCATTACTGAAGATACATTGTGCTAGGCACGAATGTTGCTACAATAAAGAATGTAAATAGCTGCTATGTTTTTGAATTTTTTTATTTTTTCATTCAACCATAAAATTTTTTTTACAATTTTAACATAAAAATTAGTTTCCTTAACATAAACATTAGTTTTAAAAATAATTTGTTTTACAGGTTTATCTTCATTGACATAAGTTTTGCATCTTGTCTTGTTGAAATAATGCAGAGATTGTTGTGGTGTCACTTCACTGATGATGTTTGCTGCCCGGACTATTCATAACAATATTAATATACCATAACGCTATGCATGGACTGCTGGATCACGATGGCAGGATTCTGCATTACTGGTAGGCCTAAGCTGGCTGGGAGCACTGCGATTGGTTTCTATCTTAAATGTCCTCTGCACCAAATTTGGATACTTCAGCTTGTGGTACCACTTATTCCATCAGCGTTGTTAACCGGGTACATTTCTAAAACTATAAAATAAATGAATAAATAATAAAATGCATCAAAATATCAGATATTAGCATTAATTTGTGTAAACATTTATGCCAGGATAAGCATGTAGACTATGTTGTACACTAAACTCTAATAAGAAAGGTCAGTAGAGATAGTGTCTACAAACATGAAATCATGAACAATAGGTAAGTTTTAAAATAAAAATTAAAGCTTTTGTGTTAACAGTGAAGATAGATGAAACACATCACTGCATTAGTTTACAAATGCAATATAAAAATAATTTTCACAAATGATGGCAAGGGTGCTTACTTAATATATAATAGAATTTTAACAGTACACAAGGTTAAGTAAGGAATTCCTGCTTTATGAAAGAGGGAAAATTATGGCAAAGGTGGGAACTATCTGTACTTTCAAATCAAACAGTAAATTATTTTACAGTCAAGTCGGTCATCGTTATGGCTATTCAGTTCACCTCTAGAAATGAACCTATGCGGGTGGATTTTTTGTAACCAAGAAAAATCATTCTTTATCATGAATCTAAGGGTTAGCTGGAATATTAGACCAGGGTAATCCGACAGTTAAAATGTTTTAGAACATCTACCATTCTACAACTTTTATCTAATAAAGGTCATGCTGACTAGGACTACAGATATGCCATGTTTCGGTTCTTAAAAATAAAGTAAGATTGTTAAGGAAAAAACCTGTTTCAACAATGGATTACAATCGCCCAGATGTTTATGTAGGCTCAGACCTCACTGGGTACTGAGGTCTAGTGATGTAGAACACCAACGGTATTACTGCCTCACAGACAACGGACCAGTACTCCTCATTGTTCCAGACCGATTCATTAACTAAAAATATCAAATCAAAGCACTGATTCATAATTTCACTTAAGCTTATGTATACATGAGTAACTCAAATAAAGCATTTGTACTGGTACGGTAACTAAAAGAAACATTACTTAGGTTGTTAATTGCTTGTTATAGGTAACTTCACAACTTTAGGAATGTAGATAATTTAAAACGTCTGAGCATACTTACTCGGGGCATGGTTATATAACACCATTTATATAAGACCACGGGTCTTACTCCCTGACCAAGAAAGCAAAACACATTTTGGAAAAAGAAACAAATCATTAAACTACCATATAAAAACCAAAATTTCATTGTTAGTAAAAGAAGCTTCAACTATGGTGGTAACCGTGTAGTTGTTTGATGAAACTCATATCTTACCAACGACAATGTCTTTCGATCTTCAACCCAAGATCTTGTGGTCTTGTATTCCAGCAGAGACAGTTGAACTCCATGTTGTATTGCACTTCATCAGCGACAGACTTAGTCACAGGAGGTGCAGCATCGCACTACAAAGAGTTTAGTGCCAAATAAATATCGAAGCATTACAAGAATGATTACTACTTAAACGTGTTACTTATCACCTAATTCAACACAAGTGATAAATTAAAGTGCATCACGAGTCACAACAGTGCATTTGTGTAAGTTACGGTACTACCTAAGTACTACATTCGAGTCTTAACTAAATTTGTATGTAATACTTCATGTATGTATAAGTTTAATATCATCTTACCGTTTCGTAATTTCTTGCCGCATGCCACTTACATCTGCTGAAAACTTCAAGGTGGGAGGGGCTGTGGTTGCACTACAAAGACAAGCGTTAAATGTGTTTGTAATATTTAGCTGTACATCTAACGCTTAAATGGGAAGCTTGGCATTACATCAGACATGTGTTAGAAATGTATCTATGTAGTGCATAGATCAGCATTCAATTATTGCATAGATAACCATCTATGTGGCAGATTACTGTTTTTATGTATGCAGTGTGTGTTGTTTTTCTAAAAAAAGCTATGCATTACGCAACATCAACATTGATACAAATATCGGTAGATTATCGATAAAAGCTCAATAAATTATCGATATAATTAAAAAAATTATCGATAAAATTTAAAATATACTCTCACTCTCATATATGCTGAAACACAGCACTGTATGTATGTATGTATGTACAAGTATACTATATACGTAATACGTATACTACTCATATATCTGTATATACTATATATGTAATGCATTTAAGTACAGGCAAACCTCGACTTGCGTCACTTCAACTTTCGTCGTTTCACTTTTTCGTCACCTATAAATTTATACAAAATTTCCAAAGTTCGTTGTTTTTTCGTCGCATAGTGTCACCACAGAGCACTATCATTCAATTATTTCTGTTTTAATCACAAATACAATTAACTAATTGAATCTGATTATAAATCACATTTTAGTTATGCTAATGTTATGAAAACAGGCAATAGTAGATTTGATTTTGTTATTTATTTTACTTAATTCATTTGTGTACCGGTATTTATGTGTTATGCAGTTAGTTATTCATGTTTTTTCACAGCTCTAATGCATTTGCAAGCTAAATAAAGTCAATGCTTCAACTTTCGTCGGTGTTCTGGTTCCAATTGTGACGAACGAGTTAGGTATGCCTGTATTATATGCATCTAAGTAACACTTAGAAGTGCGCATAAGTTTAAATAAAAATGTCATCTTACAGTTGAGGAATTTCTTGTTGCATGGCACTTCCATCTGCTGATTACATCACAGTAGAAGCTGCAGTAACACTAAACTCCAGGACCGGTTAAATGTGAACGAGGAGACTTCCCAACCAGTCGACCGCAACATGTTTCTACAAATCGGTCTGCATCAAAATGTGGAAGGTCTTATTATAAAAATCACAATGTTTTAACAAATGAATGCATTACTCAATGTTTCAATATCATCCGTTTCCCCCTTATACTCCGCATTTTGATAAGAATTGCCAAGCCAAAAATGCCATTAATACTTAAATATTTTTCAGTTTTTCTTTTTAAATTTCATTCTAGGTTGATGATATCGCTTAAATTCTCTCATCAAATTCATACGTTTGTCATTTAGATGCATATGCTGCTGTCAGTATCGACATGTTTAACAAACGTTTCAATCGGATTTTGATTTCGTTTCCACCCCCTACTGTCACTATACTAAAACTGTACAAGGTAACTGTACTAAAACATAACTTTATAAAAAGCATAAGGCCAATTGACATGATCGACCTTACTACGCTTTTTACTGCTAGTAAAGTGAGCCACATTATATTGAGTAAACATCACCTAAAACTACAGAAATCAAGTATACTTGTTTTGTTGGCAACCACCTGTTATTTGATGTCACTCACCATAATGACTTGTACAGCTTGATGAATAGGCTATTAGTCGCTTCTTCTGGGGTTGTTGACTAATGAAATGTTGTTACTGCCATTTTCTTACTTTTTCTGGTGCATCTCATCCCAAGATGAACGAAGAACTAATCACAATTCAAAACAAACGGCATTTCTTATACCACGTTCCACAGCGAAAAAAAAAGTGGTCACTGTGCGCATGTGGGCGTGACCTTGACGCGCGAATTTCAAAGTTGCCTACCGAGATATTTATTATTTTTAATAAGTACAGTACGTTTTGTTTTTAAGTTAATACTAGCATTCACTAAAAGGGTTTGTAAATTCTAGTTTTGACTAGGTATATAAGTAGAATTGTCGAAAGGGCTTTGTTGAATACTGATCAATTAGGTTTTGCAGGGATCCCTGCAGAACCTGAGAACCAACTGTATATAAATAATTCCCATCAAATTACACGAGTAAAGCATTATAGAAATCCGTTAATAAAAACTTTGTTTCTGTTTTACTAAGAATATAAATTAATT
The DNA here is from genome assembly GCA_034695005.1 of Cryptops parisi. NCBI lineage: Eukaryota > Metazoa > Arthropoda > Chilopoda > Scolopendromorpha > Cryptopidae > Cryptops > Cryptops parisi. The sequence goes on from JAQIWH010001746.1 coordinate 4,435, forward strand.
GCCATTGTACCAATTTGTATTACTTTGATAACAATTTAGTTGCATTATTTTCAATTTTTGTAGACCTCAATAGCAATTGTATATTTTCAAATTTTGTGTTGGCCTATCGGCTGAAGGTTTTTGACACCCTGTAATTCAGCATATACTATATGAGAACTTACTGTAAATGAAGGGAATTATTGGAATACAAAGACTAAGAAAAACAAAGTGCATAACAAACATCATAGATCCTTTTTCCCCCTATCACAAGTGTCATTTCCTTAACCAAGTTGTGCAAACTGTGCAAGTAGCAATCATCGTGAAACCTTGCAGTTCCAAAACTGACACAGTAACTTGAAAATGTCTGTAGGCTGAAGAACTACATAACTATTTACTTCCAATTGACCAACATTAATAAAGCATTTGTAACTAAATAAAATACTGCCTATACTTTGATCGCTGGATATACGCAGGTCATTCTGACTGACACTGCCGTGAGTAATGTTCTTTCTAAGCCGAGCATCAGTTTCATAAGGTAAGTAACAGCCCATCTCACAGTATAACTAGGGATCAAAGTAGTTGGATTGTACTTATTTGATCAATCCTCGAAAAGTGAGAGTCTAGTGGTGTATTCATCAACTCTATCATCACCTAGGCCAGTTGAACAGCAATTTTAATCATAGGCATGCGCAGCTGCACATTCTAATGTTAAAAAGTATCATATGTTCAAATGTATCATATCAAAAAAATATCGTATTACTTTTTAACTTGATATCTTTACCATAAAATTATCAAAAAGATTCTCTTTATCATTAACACACTACTTTTGGAGTGGTCTGTTAACAGTGGTCAGGTAAAAAACTTGATATTAAATATATCAATGCAAAAAAATGTCGATATGAAAATATCGATATTTTAGTATCGATACTTCTCTATGCACACCCTTATGAAACATGCTGTGAATGCCTATGGACTTGAACCAAACATCAACTTACCTTTGAAGAATTTTGTCACATGGCACTTTGCTCCGCCTAAAACTTCATGATAGAGGTACATGGGTGTCTCTATAAAAACGGACAAGTTGTCAGATGTACACATCCAAGTGTTAAACAGATAGCCTAGTTAAATATCTTTTGCCAAAAAAAAAAAAGACTAGGCATTCTATAAAAAACCTGGATTCTGTTTTGCTGGTAACATATGCAACTTTTAACTAGCTTTAACGAGCATCAAAGTTGGTGGACTTAAACCCTTTTAAAAATAATGAGCCAAAACAATTTAAATTATCTGAATGATTGAGAACAAAAGATGGTCGTTATTTCCGACAAAATAAGCAGAGAGAATACTGTACAGAGCGAATATGTCGACGTCAAAACCCCAATTCAGTTGAAACCCATTTCTCAGTAGCAAGATGTACAATTTACTGATCGAAACCAGTCCATAGTTAACAGACATAGAGTAGTTCTAAAATTTTAGAACTACTCTATGTCTGTTAACTATGGACTGGTTTCGATCTGAGTGCATTCCTGCGCATTTTATGTATTCATCCACCAGCATGGTAAATTCAAAACAAGATTATATAAAAAATTTTGTTTTTCAAGGACAACCTTTTATTCAAGGCAGAGCCAGAAACAATAAGTTTTAGGTTTCAGTTTCCATTCGCAATTTCAGTATTTGAGCTTTTAATTTTGAAAAAATGTAAATTTCTCTTCCCATTAAAATATCGATATTAAATCAAAATAAGCTATTGTGCTAACAGGAAACTCCACATCGTGCAGTTTATTTATCAGAAGCAATTATTTGCTATCGATTGTTGTTTTGGTTAGAAATAGTTACAGAATTTATTATGCTTTTAACATGCAGTATTCCAAATATTGAAATCAGATTTTAATTTAAGTACCCAATTTAAAATAGAAATAAATATTTTTAAACTACTTCTTGTGGGTGGTTTAACTCATGACACGTACTGGGTGATTAAGTTGCGCAGGAATGTACTCAGATTGAAATCAAGTCTATAGTTGACATAGGATATAGTAATTTGAGCGTTTGGAGGTTATCGGCTGAATTAAACCCACTCTGACTTTCGTGATTAAGGTTAATCGGGTTTTGACAAAAACATACTGTATAATATTAAAAATATTCTAAACTAGACTGCAGTAAAAACTGTACATTATTATGATCTGTTCATGAAATGAGCAGTAACATGCTGATACTGGTCATTTCATTATCTAGTAGTTTCTATTATGTGATCATTTTTGTTTCCATGTAGCTGACTTATAAATGATTTTACACAAACCCTTTTAACACCACACTGAAGCTCTACTTGTTTAGATTCAGAAACGTTATAAAAACAAACAAGAATGGCCAAAAATGTGACTTAAGCCCTTTTGAAAAAAAATCAATTCATATAAATAATTCGCATCAAATTACATAAGTAGAGCTTTATAAAAATCAAGTAAAAAATCATCGTGAAAAAATTATCCTCAACAAAAAGTACAGATGAAAGTTATCTCGGAACAATGCATACAGTAACAAACTAAGTATAGCATAATAGCAAACTACAGTACCAAATTAAAAAATAAACAGCCCTTCAAAAAAATAAGATAAAATGCTTACATAATATTGAACGATTATGTTAATTTGTATTTGAATCACTTGCAGTTCTGATGTTTGTTGGATACCAAAATGAATGTTGATGAAAGATCGAGCAAATGTCTCATTTACCATCGATCGGAGTCTCCTTGCACAGATTTGAAGTGGACAGCGACAAACATTCAGAGTTTCTTCACCACCGTGAAGCTTCACGCGAATAAATTTTCGAGAAACATACCCGAGCAAAACTTTTTCACAATTCGTGAATCTTTTGATGATCTTTCAAGTGAGAAGGACGAGTGAAGCCCTTTTTGCAAACGAAACATCTGTGAGTTTTTTCACCCGTGTGAACTCTTCGATGAACTGTCAATTCAGATGAGCAATAGAACGTCTTTTGACAAGTAGAACACTTGTAAGGTTTTTCACCCGTGTGAATTCGTTTATGAACTTTCAAGTAACCTGAGGACGTGAAGGATTTTCTGCAAGTGCAACATTTGTAAGGTTTTGCACCTGTGTGAATTCTTTCATGAAATGTCAAGCTGGACGAACGAGTGAAGGACTTTTTGCAAGTGGAGCATTCGTAAGATTTTTCCCCTGTGTGAATTCTTTGGTGAACTTTCAAATATTCTGTAGATCCAAAGTTCTTTTTGCAAGTGGGGCATTCGTAAGGTTTTTCACCAGTGTGAACCTTTTGATGCCTTTTCAAAACAGAAGCCTGCCTGAAGCTTGTTTTGCAAGTGGAACATTGATAACTTTTTTCACCTGTGTGAACTGTTTTATGTATTTTCAAATGCAATGCCCGAGCAAAGGCTTTTTTGCAAGTAGGACATTCATAAGGTTTTTCACCTGTGTGAATTCTTTCATGCATTTTCAAGGAAAATAGGTTATTGAAGGACTTTTTGCAAGTGGAGCATTCGTAAGGTTTTTCACCAGTGTGAACACGTTGATGCCTTTTCAAACCAGATGCATCTTTGAAGCACTTTTTGCAAGTGGGACATCCATGAGGTTTTTCACCCGTGTGAACTCTTTGATGCCTTTTCAAGGAGGATGGTTCAGCGAAGCACTTTTTGCAAGTGGGGCATTCGTAAGGTTTTTCACCTATGTGAATCCTCTGATGCCTTTTCAAAACACCTGCATCAGTGAAACACTTTTTGCAAATGGAACATTTGTAAGGTTTTGAACCAGTGTGAGCTCTTTGATGAACTTTCAAATATGAAGAGCAAACAAAGCTCTTTTTGCAAATTAAACATTTGTGTGGTTTTTCACCTGTGTGAACTCTTTGATGAACTTTCAAGTAGGATGCATTAAAAAAACACTTTTTGCAAGTAGGACATTCATAAGGTTTTTCACCTGTGTGAGATCTTTGATGAATTTTCAAGTAGGAAGCACCAATAAAGCACTTTTTGCAAGTGGGACATTCATGAGGTTTTTCATCTGCATGAAGTTTTTCATGACGTTTCAAAAGAGATGCATCTATGAAGCCTTTTTTGCAAGTGGTACAATGGTGAGGTCTTTCACCCGTGTGGATTTTTTTATGCAAATTCAAATATGATTTAGAGCCAAAGCCCTTTTTGCAGGTGGGACATTTGTGACGTTTTTTACTCATGTGAACTTTTTGATGAACTTTCCAGTCAGTCGCACTACTGAAGCTCTTTTTGCAAGTGAAACATTTGTAAGATTTTTTACGAGTGTGAAGTCTTTCATGAATTTTCAAATATGATTTAGTGCTAAACCTCTTTTTGCAAGTGACACACACATAAGGTTTTTCACCTGTGTGAATTCGTTGATGATTTTTCAAGGACAATGATTCACTGAAGCACTTTTTGCAAGTAGGACATTCGTAAGGTTTTTCACCTGTATGAATTCTTAGATGAATTTTCAAGTAACATGCATAAATAAAGCTCTTTTTGCAAGTGAAACATTTGTATGGTTTTTCTCCAATGTGAGTTTTCTCATGTTCAAGTCTAGTCTCACTGCTAGCAAATTCCATTGCACAAATGGAGCACTTGTAAATTTTTCTTGCAATGTTGGTCAACTGGTTCGATTTAGATAAACTCTGCGACTGATGCCTTTCCAACTCCATATTTGATTCACTTCCATTCCTGTCATTTTCATTATAAAGTGTTGTCAGATTCAACCTTTTCAAAATTACCGAACATTCTTTGATTACGATCGTATCCAATTCATTTTCATCAACAGCTAGGTGGACATCACAACAATGAGATTCCGTCTTCACAATTTGATTTTCGGTCTTTACAAAACGATTTTTAGCTTCATCACTCGTCTTTTTATTTTCATAGTTGAAAACAACATTCGAAGTTGATGGTGGTAGAATTTCAGTTTTCACTGTACGCCTAATACCAACAATAGTTTCAGAAGGTTCTTGTTGAACTGCATTCAGAACACTGGAAACCAAAGGATCATTGAAGACATGTTCAATCTCAACTTCAGCCCGAAACAGAGTTGCGGGAACTTCAGCATGGGAATTCAACACCGACGAAGCGGGATGAACTTCATGTTTTATCTTTAAAGACATCGACCAATCCACTGCATTAGGTTCAGATTTCACAACTAAAGGTGCAGAAAATATCAAAAATTCGGAGGTACCACTTCTTAAATTTCGATCCATGTCAGAATAATGTTCAATATCGCGTTGAGGTCTAGGAAACAAATTTTGATCCGGTTTTCGATCCACTCGTTCAGTTTTATAGAATGTTGGCTGAGCAAAGGGTTTCACATCGCCACGACTCGAGCATTCTGCATGTTGTAAATCTCCAATGCGAGTTATCGATTCCTTATTTTCGATAGCTAAGGAATCAATTGTCACATCTTGTTGAGGATGACGTTCATCATGTGGACTTGACATCTTAAAACTTTTGTTTTATAGTGAATCACCTATAATATAAACAAATATATTTTAAAACTAAAATCTAGAAAAAACAAGGTTACCATAAAACACTGTAATTTTTGTTAAACATGGCCATGCTCATCCAGTAAATTAATAAACAAATAAATTAATGACTAATATATTAAACAAAACAAAAATATTAATTGGATCATCGGAATGCGTTGTGATTTCTTTTGTTAACCAATAAGAAAAGTTTGATTACTTTTAAACCATTCAACTCGGGCTACGCCGGTTATTTCTGCTAATAATACACAAAATCCCGGCTTAACGTTGCCGTAAAACCCAAAATTGAGAGTAAAACTTTTCGACTTCTTTTCGAAAATATTGAGTTGCAGCAGTGTGCTACATCGTATCGTAGTTTTACAACTTTTCAGACTTATTACATAAGAGTACACTTGTTATTTACAATGGGCAATGATTCAAAGCCTAGTGATACAACGTCATCATTCTCCAACTGCAAAATCAAAACTTAGAAGAAAATGCTGGTAATCAAATATTGTATGGCTAATATGTATATTAGCTGGAACCGCATTATAACAGCATGTTATATATATTATATAAATACGACATTATGCAAGGATTGCTACAATTTTTTAATCATGTTAAATCAAAAGCACTTTTCGAGGAGAAACGCGCTCACCCTTCGTGTTTGCGCCATAGTACGAGGTACGAGTTTGATATACTAATAGCAATGTAGCGAATAATCAATGGATAGACGTGGTCTATCTATTTGTCAACAATATGATACTTACTCAAATGCAAAAATATAGTCATACAAATACAACTCGCTCCTCCAATACAGCAATATATTAAAGAGGGGATGCAATAACCTTCAAAATGTTTTGTTCGAATCTCCAGCCCGCCACTTTTGATACAGACGACCACCATCGATATCGATATTATCGAATACATCGCGCCGCAATGCGCTTTACGCGTCTTGGAAATAAAATAACGTTCGCGTAATGGACGCGGCGAATTTGAATTGTTCTTCAAAGTTGCTGTCCAAGACGGAACTAAAATAGCGGATGATTATTATTCTTTGTATATTCTACATTAACAACTGATAACACTATCCAATAATGGATAGCGGATCTGGTGATACTCCAATGGAAATCCATCCTCTCTCTACCCGTCGTAGTATTATCTATGTAGAAGTACTACGAAAGAGAAATAGGTAAAAATACAGTATGTCACATTTTTCTATTGGTTTTGTTTTTAAATTTTCTATCCTTCTAGTGATTCCAGTATTATATTATAATCATAGTCGTTCCACTTTTGTTTATCATGCATGTAATATTGTACTATGGCAATGTATAGAATCCAGTTATTCTAAAGAATGCCTGTTTTAGGCAATGTATGACATTAACATTGCATCAAGAATTTATAGATTGGCGTTAAATTTATAGGAAATTTATTTATTCCAGAAACTGTTGCGAAGTTATAACTAACCTAAATAGTTGTATACAACATGTTATTACATACATTGCCAAACAAAGGCTCGGTATTGTATAGAATGCCTACATTCTATACATTGCCACCTGTACAAACAGATATGAAAAGAATGTTAGTTTTAATACGAATACTTGCTTGACTAATACTATTCGATTTTATTCTTACCGTAGTAGCCGTCCAAAAGATTTTATACAGAAGCACGTTGAGAAAATGCTTCAACGTCATGTCGATTCGCCGTGTCCGACTAAATCGTTTGATTTTTCGCAAGTTCCTGAACTTCAAGATGATGTTGACAGCATTTGCATTTGCAACGATGAAGACGAAACCCAAAGCGTAACATTTCAGTTTATATTCAAGAATTTATATATATATATATCCGGCACTTGAATTGTTATCTATCTCGCTGATACAAAACAACGAAGTTCATATGCACATTTGCAATAGCAACTAATGCAATCGAGGTGTTGGGTGGAAAAACAGCGTCAATCCACTTACGTCGTTATTACTTAAAATGCATATACAGTATTGAATAGTTTTTAGACCAGTCTATAACTATATAATTTTTTAGACGTTATAATACTTTTGAAATTTCCCGCAGATGGTGTCTTTGAAAGATGCAAAACTACGTTACCGAATATACAGTTTGAATTACGACGGACCTGGGATCGAAAGTTTGGACAACGCCGGCGATTTGGCCGCAGCACATCATTGGATGTTACCGACGATGGAATTTCACGGAATGTGGGAAAATCTGATCTACGACTGCGATGTTAAAAATCATGTATGCAATACGTAATTTACTTAACATTCTAATACATTTACTTATTCATTCGCTGGATGCAATTTGTATACATTAGGGTGTTCCTACAAGGTTTATCCTGTGGTTAAAATTAGAGTAGGCTTTCTAGAAACACCCTGTATAAGACTTATTATTTTTCAAAACGGATAATAACCCGACGACTTTTATCTTTATGTTGGCAGCTGTTGAATTTTGCATCGACGACGTTATTATTTTCCGATAAGAAAGTCGAGAGCAACGTCATCTCTTGGAATCGCGTTGTCCTTTTACACGGTATGCACATCATATCTTTGTTTGATTATACTGCGGTTAACTCGCTTGTTTACGACGTTCTAACGTTGTGACAAAAATACAATAAGTGACATTACTTATTCATCTTATTTTTTGTGCATTTCAGGACCTCCAGGAACGGGAAAAACGAGTTTATGCAAAGCTTTAGCGCAAAAATTATGCATTCGTTTGAACGATCGGTTTGCATACGGTCAGCTGATCGAAATCAACAGTCACAGCTTGTTCTCGAAATGGTTTTCCGAGGTATGTCGCAAACTATATATTTTAGCTCGTTCAATTATCAAATGATAATAGTGTATACAGGGTGTTAATGAAAGCTAGTTTTGATGCGTAACATCTGTGGTTAAAGTTTTACTACACCTTTTAGGAACACCCTGTATAAGTTAATAATTTATATATAACGTTGTGAAATTTGTATTTGTTTTCAGAGTGGAAAACTCGTAATGCTCATGTTTGAAAAGATTCACGAACTTTTGAACGATCCATCGGCACTGGTGTTCGTTCTCATCGACGAGGTGAGTAATTAGATTCTTTATCGTGTTGTTTTAATTTTGTTTGTTTTTTTTTTATCAATTTGAGTCGTTATACATTTAGCGCAAAACTGAGTAACTAGTTTCAACGATTGTCGACTATGTCTATTTCATAGGTTGAAAGTTTAGCCCACGTCCGCAACACCCTCGCCATGGGAAACGAACCCTCGGATGCGATACGCGTCGTCAACGCTTTGCTCACGCAGATCGACTTGATCAAACAGTAATGGCTATTAAATAATCTTTTTAAGAAATGGTATTTTATGTCTATGTCAACTTGTACAGGGTGTTCCTAAACGGTCCAGTCAATTTCGAACCACCAATAGCAAAACATAGCAGCAAAAATCTCCATATAAACTTGGGTCCAGAAATGCATACCCTACAGCGACTATGACACCTTCACTTTGTGTTATCTCGGAAGTTTCGGGACCCATGTTTATATGGGTTGTTTGCTTTGTTTTGATGAGTAGCTAGACTATTCAGGAACATCATGTATAGACTTGATTAATTCGCAGATACCCAAACGTTCTCATTCTCACAACGTCTAACGTCACGGGTGCAATCGATCTCGCGCTGGTCGACCGTGCCGACATCAAACAGTTCATCGGTTTACCTTCGGCGACCGCTATCACACGTATTTACGAATCTTGCATCACGGAATTATTACGGGTGAGGCTGCCTACTTTTCATTTCAAATTGTAGTTGAAAATTGTGCGGAGTCATGTTAACATATTATGACGCATGTTACGTTTTCGTATAGGTAAATATCATACATTCGAACAGCGATACAGTGTTCGACCGTCTTAAGGAAATCGCAAAGTAAGTTTGGAGCGTGTAACGTGTAGCAAAAAATGTCATTCATTGTAAAAGTAGAAAACCAATTTACGGGCAACTCTGTTTGTTACAAACGTTTGATTTACTGTCGTTCGCTATAATCACAATTCATAATAACATCAGGAATTTACTTCTACTATATTATAATACGTGTTTTGTTATACAACACATGTTTAAGACATGGTTTAAAACAGCCGCCAACGTATTCAATACGTGCTCACGAATAAAAGATGCACGGCGAACAAAACGTATAACGAACAAAATCTCGTAATGGAACTCGTTTCGTAAAACAAGAGTTGCCTGTGAAAATATTTCAATCGCTATTTGACGAAGCTTTTTTTTTGTGTGTGTGTTCAGGATTAGCGTCGGATTAAGTGGAAGAACAATACGCAAGCTACCGTTTTTGGCACATGCATTGTACATTCAGGTAAATCAATTATTATTTAAATTTACAGGGTGTTCCTGAAAGGTTGAAATTTTGACAACATGCTACTCGTCGAAACAAAGCAAACAATGGGTCCAGAAATGCATACCTAAAGCAATTATGCAATCATAGGACATCACCTTGTGCTATCTGAATGCATTTCCGGACCCATGTTTATATGAATTTTTGTTTTGATACATCTGGTTAAATTTCGACTAGATATTTCAACATTTAATTGGCAACTTTAAAATTGTTCACAGAAACCAACATGTACGTCTTACGAATTTCTCGACGCGTTGCAGAAAACGGCCGAACGTCAGTTTCAAGATATCAAAGATTTAGGAAATGTATAAAATATCCTTTTTTTTTAATCAGTTTTTTTTTGACAATCCTTTATATGGTTACTTAAAATTACAATAAATGATAAATTGATTACAAATTTATCTTTTTTATTGACGACACAAAAATTTGTCCGTCCAGTTTTTTTTTGAACAATTTAATAGTCGTTCGTTTGCACTACAAAAATTCGTGCAAACCGTGTGTATAACCACACCTCTAATAAACCGATTTATTTATAAGAACAAATTGTTGTGTTCTTTTCTAAAACATTAAATTTTTTTTAACATCGTATACTTTTTTTTTACAATAACTTAACTGAATATTTACATTAATACTGGGTGATAACCCATAATTCATAACCCCCATTTGTTTGTATAATAACTTTTGTTTTTCAATTTTCTTTCACATAAAATAAAGTTATAATAAAAAACAAATGGAATAACCAATTATGGGACACCCAGTACATTTAACATTTTGGACATAAAAATAAAATTCGGAAAACACGCACTTTATGATGACGTAATATTTTGATTTTTAAAGCGTTCAAATTGCAATGTCAATTCCTGCACATTGACACGCCGAACGTTGGTGTCAGCAGAAATTTGTTATAAACTACGTTCTTTGGAATGCGTTAACTCAAATGTTTTATGATTGCACAAAGATAATGGACCTTGCATTATAAACGGCAGGCTAGAGAAAAAATTAAGTTACGTGAAACATCACTAGGTGGCATTGCTAGGTATTATGTTTTGATTACGCTTTCACATAACGTCAACGTTACGTCATCCGCACGGATTGTAACTCTGAAACAACTGATAAACGTTGATCAACAAGAACATGATCAGCGCGCCGATCGCGGAACCGGCTTGGGTACTTACGCCGCACCAAAACAACGCGCTGCGTCCCTCTTCTCGTAGAACGAACGCGATGCACATTTTGGCGTACGACATGAGACTGGTAAACAAAATCCACGCTCCCACCTATTGAGACAAAAATGAAACAGTAAAAAAACGAGTACGTTAAAAATTCATTATTTTTTAAAATACGCTTTCTATATTATCAGTTTCATTTTTTTTTATACAACATTATCGTTTACATTATACACCTGTAGACGACAGTGTATGTCAACTTCACAACTGAAACCAATAATTGGAATCCCATAATTCATTGTAATATATCCTCCTAGTGATTATTGGCTGCGAATATGTAATAAAATTAATTGAATTTTCCTTATTTGTTTTTATTATAACTTTTTTAATTTTAATTTTCTTTTACATTATTAATTTTTTTCAGTAAGTTTACTACCCCCACCCCCCAAAAAAAATAAGCGAAATTTTCACACAAAAATGTCGATATTTATTAATTTTGGTTATAAAAAACAAGCAAAATTTGGTTTAACCTTTATTTTCAACTTCAAGTGTTTAAAAAACAACAGAAAAAGGAGTTGAATCAAACAATGAACGTTGGTCAAAGTAAATTATTTAAAAAACATGTGACGTTAAAAATAAAGATTCCACCAAATTTCGCTTGTTTTGTTTTTTGGTTGTTTTTTTGTGAAATTTCACCAAAATTAATAACCAGTGTGTAATAAAAAAGTCTTGATTTTTAATAATGTCAAAATTAAACAAAAAAAAAGTTAGAATAAAAACAAATGGGGTGATGAATTTTGGGACACCTTGTATAAAGCGTGTTAAACGTAAAGGAAGTCGTTTCGTTATAATGCGACCAATAAACTTACCACAAGAATGTCGCCTGCGACTTGTCCTTGTAACGGTGGATGCGGACTTAGAACCGCCGTTGCCATCAAGTAACACGACGTCAATGTTCCAGCCAAGACGAGCGTCGTCGCAACGGACGTTTTACGCGTCGGGAACAAGAAAAAAATACTGCACGCCAACGGGTTGGCCATCGTCGATAGAGTCACGCACAGGTGGAACACTTTGTTACCGTAGGGTAAACCGGAGTACGATTGGACGGAAGTCATGGCGCCATTGGTCAGCGCGCACGCCCATGCTTGGAGAACCATGAGAAACGTCAAATGATGCTTCGTCATTTCTTGCCGGCCATTGATGGCCACGTACTTTCCCGCAGAATCGAAGACGTCGGCGTTGGTTTCGCCACGCACACGATACGCAATTTCGACCTCCGACGTCGGCGGAGGTTCGACGGGACTTTCGTCGCCCGGAAGGGCGGCGTGTGTGTCGTTTTTCTGCATCGCCAAGACGAGACTCGTTTTCTCGCTTTGCACCGCAGGCAGGAAGTTCAACAAGAAAAACGCAAGCAAACTTGCAACGTCCATGAGAAACAGCATCGTGAAGAACAAACTGGTCGTGAACGACGGTTCTGGATAAACCGACTCCACCGTCACCGTCGAGCCGTTGTCGGCCGTGACGTTCCGACACTCGGGATTGCCGCCGACGCCTTGGATCAGTGCTAGGACGCTAGGTACGAAACCGCTGAGTCCTTCGCCGACCATGTACGAAACCATGTATTTCTCTTTGAAAGTCGACATGAATGGTAGAAAAAGAACTGACGACGTGCAATCGACCAGCGCCATGAAGAAAACCAACACAAACAACGGCACGCTGCGGGCGGCATTGTAAAAATCCACCGTTTTGTTCCAGAAAAACACTAGCAGGAGACATGCGGTCGAACCGATCAACGTGGTGATGGACACCGCGACGAGGTCCTTCGACGACGACGGTCTGGCCACGTGGACCAGCGTGTAAGCGATGGGGCCGATGTTGGCAAGTTGAACGATTATGGACAAGTAGGACGGTAAAGCCCATCCTTCTGGCAGATGCACGATGAGTTGCGTGAGTTCGACCCAAACGCCGTTGACGGTGATCCATGCGCCGAGACCGAACACGATGCACAAAACGTCGACAAGAATCAAACGTTCCATTTTGAAACTGTATTTTCAAAAGGTTGATCGACGATATCACGGATTCAAAATACCAACGTCTGTCAATGTCGATACCCTGTGAAATGTACAAAATTGGTAGATATGTTATCAGCAGTAATGTATAAAATCCAGGCATCTTTTGGCAAAGTATAAAATAGTATCCCTCATAGATTAGTTTAGGTGAGTTAACATCATTTTCTCTGCAAAAAAATTAAGCCTAACTATTGCAATGCTAATTTCATACATTGTGTAAACTATGTTTGGCATTCTATAGAACGCCTAGATTCTATACTTTGCCAGTAGCAGATGTTAATTTTAAAAATTTAATACAGTTTGGTCGTCAATGTATAATTATTTTCAAACATTTAATTTCTTTTTATAGTTAGCTAGCTATATAGTAAATAAATGATATGTTATAAAAATAAAATAGTTAGATAGTAACTAGTAGTTAAATAGTAAATAGTTAACAACTAAGGTCATGAAAGAGTGTCGCGGCAAGTTTCCAAAATGTTCAGAAACTTACCACTGAATGCTGAATGATTCGCAAAGCCTGATTGGCCAATGTCATGCCTCACACCCTCCCTAATTGGTCAATACAACTACAACTGATGCTTCAATCCCAGTCTAGGCTTTTTATTGGTATCAGTTACAGATTTTGATAAAAAACAAAATTTTAAACAAAATTTTTGAGAAAAAAATATAAAATAATTCAGCACAATGAAAAAGTAAACTAAAGATATTTTATGCTAAAAAATTGCATTAATAAAAATCCATTGTATTTGAATATTCAAGAAAAAATTATAAAAATATTCACCAATAAGTTTTCTATGAGTATAAAAATTACTCATAACAAATTTCTCAGCTGTTTAATCTTTTTTGTCCCATATAGTACAGGGTGATGCAAACATCACACTAGTTTTGAGTAGTTAATAAATATTTTATTTTTAAATTAATTTTTAATGGTCTTAAATAATAAGAAATTTTATTGAATTAAATAAGAAATAATTATGTCACATAAATGATATATTGTTTTTTTTTAGTTAAATTTCTTAACTTTTCTCTGCAAAAATTAAAACTTTAAAAAATTCAAAAATTAAAACTGTAATGCGACACACAGATGTAATCAATTTTGATGTGGTGACATTTTGCACCACCCTGTAATTCAAGTTATCAGTTTACAATTTAAATTCCAAAAACCATAAAAAGCTAGAAACTATTTAAACAGTAATATGACTTTTGTACCGCCCTGTACATAGATCTATCTGATTATAAGCTAAATCCTGAAACTTATATTAACAAATGCAAATGTATTAACATTAAATGTATTATTTTGATTATAATAATTTTACAAGAATTATTTTTTATAATATATTTACAATTCTAAATAAACTTACTATTCAACTAACCTGATATTTGTTATACGCATTAAATTTACGTGCAACATTCGGTGCCGAGATTCGTCGTGAAAAAGTTCATCAGACGAAGTCTTTTCGATCTGAAATAAAGTGAACGAGATAATGAGAATTAAAATATGTACTGACACCCTCTAATGAATAGCAATTTGCATTACGTAATTCACATCGCCTATGGAACAATTCCATCGACATGAATAAGAATAATAATAAGTAGAATGGAAAATAATAAAAACTTAAAAACGTATGTTCAACTATTTCTTTCCAAAACGTACGGCTAAACATTTTTAGTTGTAAATAATATTTTTCAGGAAACTTGAATTTCTAAGAATTAAATCAACAGCGTTATCAAATACGACACAATCAAATACATTACTGACGATACCTGGAAATCATTATCTTATTAGACATTAATTTTGCATCATACCTTTATACTTGCTCATGAAATTAAATTGTAAATCAAAACCAAATCAATACCCTGAACTGCGATACTCCTTGAATAGGATACTCGTGTTCAATTTTTGTCATTCCACCTGCGTTGTCATGTCTCTCAAATTGCTAACAATATTAATTACATCGAAAGCAAATTGACTGACACGTATCATCATTGACAATTATTTATGTATATACGTACGCATACATACAATGCTATCACGTATCCTGAAATTGACTACATGAAGTACTGTACGTTATATCCTGAGCTATAACCTCACCTATGAAATATTTTACAAATGTCATGTCTCTCAAATTGCTAACAATGTTAATTGCATCTAAACATGTATGATCATTGACAATTATTTACGTACAATGCTATCACGTATCCTGAAATTAATTATTCCTCAGGAAATGTGTTACATCCTGAAACTACTATAACCTTACGTGTGTAATTTTACAAATGTCAACAGATTGTACCTGTTACAAATGTTTCCTTATGTAATACAATTTCATAATTTTGATATATTAAATAATTTTTACTTATATCGTCAAACATTATTGGTTATTTTTTAAATCATCTTTTGATATTTTTTAATTCAATATTTAATAAACTAATTATTAAATTTCAAAGAAATAAATTGAACAACATCATTCATGCCATTGAAAATGATATCATTAGTGATATAATTTAGCATTTATAATAACATTAACTTGATATTAATAATATTTGTGTAATAAAATATATAAAGTTGAGTTATTTTGTCAATAAAAGTGAATATTATTTATTGGATATTAATGTGGATATCTTATTTATTTTCAATTAAGTTTACTGTATACCACCATACCTGAGGCCAACTCAGGTGTGATAGAAACCAACTATTTTTAGTATATAATTATATAAGTTTTAATATATAAATAACTCTTTTCTGTCATTTTAGTTCGTTTTTTTTTTAAATAATAAAATTAGAAGTTTGTATTAACAACACGATATAGGTCAAACTCAAACTATTTGTAGTTCAGTAGCTTATATCACACCGTCCACGAATAGAAGGTCTCTGGTTTATATATTGTCATAACGCCAATATTTTAATTCACAAACGCTATGGATGATGGATGTATAACAACAAACTAAAACGTTAACAACAGATCTGTGGTGACAACTTTTAACCATTTATAGTTTATATATAAACATCCTTAACTATTCATTACTTAATAACTTTTACTTACTCATTCATCGTATTATGTGCCGGCTTCTTCCGCATCACCTTTGATTTCATTATTTCACAGCTCAACACCATGTCATCGTCATCATCATCAATATGATGACCAACAAGAAATCCATTTTCAATCTTTGACATCGTTTATTCATTTACGTAAGATATATCTACCAAGTGATTGATAGTGATCTCATTTTATCTTAAATAAATATAAAATACATACTTCAAATTAAGATATTCGCCATTGTAAGTTGTTGGTATTTGTACAGAGTATGGTACACCATTGGACCAAAATCATGAATTGTACTATCCTGTGAAGTCAAAAAATTAAATTGGTAAATATATTGAATATATTAATATTATATAACAAGTTGGTCAATAAATAATAATTAATGTATTTAATATATAAAAATTACAAAATTACGATTTGTAATATATTTTTTTCCTACAATGTTTTCTAACAAATGGTGGATTTTTAGTTTAACGCAGATTACCGAAATGTCGAAATTTTTTGCAACGTATCCAATATTCCGTGGGATTGCGACATACGTCGTTTTGTATCCGTCGTCTAATATCATCCAACAGTTGGCGTTTGTTGGCGAAGTCGATATGGTCGAACTCGGGCGTTTTGCGCTCTTCGGAGGATTTTGGGTCGCACCGACCTTGTATACTTGGGTTAAAATATCAAGTTGGTTGTATCCAAAAACCAGTTTTCAAAATGCCATCAAGAAAGCCGTCATCGAACAATTCACGTATTCACCTTTTGCAATCACGACCTTTTTCACAGGTAATATCACGTTGTGGTTCTCACATTTTACTCCTTCGTTGTGCAACAATGGAATAACTGTATGCTTACTAGACTAATGATTCTCTAAACTTTATAACGTAAACAATGTCGATGCAGTGGCCACTAGGATTAGTGTCACCCAGTGTGGTGACTCATGGTGTCACCCAGTGTGGTGACTCATGGTGTCACCCTTTTTTTAATTACTTAGTACGTCAGTCTCAGAAGTTGATATAGGTTTACAAAAACTGATTACTACACTGACCATCATTTTGGTGTCTTCCAGTAGTAACTCATGTTATTATAACTCCCATAGTCATGGTGTCACCTTTTTTTCTTTAACTATTATATCCACTACCTCCAGTGTTATATAGCAATACAGGTGATGCTAATACACATAGATGACGATCATCAATGTTTTTTTTTTATATAATTATCTTAAATTGATGGTCTGTCAATAACGACATCGTACATCGATGATGATGATAACGTTACTGGCACTTGTCCAAATCACATTCATTACAAATTGACGAGTGGTAATAAATCTTCGATGCAAGTCATGGATTTAAAATCAAAGCGACTTTAAATCCGCGATACGATGAAAGTTGATGCCTCAGCTTGCCATTAACGATCGTTAATTGCACGCAATGATCATTTAACGACGGATGTAACTTATTTTTAAACTTGCAAACTATTAAAATTTTTTGGGGGGATTCATAATCATAAATATGTTACAGGAATGACTTTGCTTCAGGGAAAAGGAATCAAGGATGCTCAACGAGAAGTAAAGGGTAAATTCTGGCCAACGTACAAGGTAAACAAAAAACGTACAAATTTGCACCTTATTTTATTTTAATGCAAAATTTCATTCTAACGCGTAACAAACTTTCCGTCAGATGTGCTTTTTCTATTGGCCGTTTGTCCAAACTGTCAACTTCTCGGTCGTCCCCGAAAGGAACCGAGTTCCCGTCGTCGCCGCAGCGTCCTTTCTTTGGGTCGGATTTCTGAGTTACATGAAACGACAGGTAAAATCATCCATCGAGACATGTTGACATTAAAAAAAAGAAACTGTATTCAACAGGCTGTATATTTTGTTGTATACAGGGTGAATCGGAAAGACTCACCCTCACAAACACCCAACTCACTCAACCAGTGAACGTAATATAAAGCCTATAATAACTTGTTTGCAAAAAAAAAAGATGGACATTAATTTTATTTTTTTGTAATTATTACAGGAACTAATGAAATTACAAGCTGAACAACCTGCCCAATAGACCAGTCTTATATTTATTAACATTGTAGATATATTTATATGTTCGTCTATATATATATATATATATATATATATATATATATATTTTTTTTGAAAATTGATTTTTTGATGCTAGTGTTTGTTATCGAGCCTATTAACGTCTTTTGACGTCTGCAGAAAAATTTGTATAGATTTACATCACTCAAAGGTATACGAAACTATTATAGCCAACAGTATTATAAATAAAATCCGTTTTTATCTACGCTATATTTTTTTGGATCCAAATTTTTCATACGTTAATCATCAGTATAACTCGCATTCGAATTGCTTCGTAATCTTTGTACTGTCTCGGACGCCGCCGGCATCACCTAATTAAAAACAAATCACATGCTCCATTTTGTGTTCATCGTGAAACTTATTACAAATAAATGTTCGGTGTCTCATAATTCATCGTCCCATTTGTTTTCATTATAACTTTTTAATTTTTGTTTTCTTTCACATTATTAAAAATAATTACCCAATTACTTTTTGTTTTTTGGTGTAATTTGTACAGAAAAAACAAAAATACAGTGAAAATTTTTGTTGCAATAATGTAAAAGACACAGAAAACAAAATCAACAATAAAAAAGTATAGTAACAAATGGGGTGATGAATTATGGGACTCCCTGTACAATTAACCTTAATGACAGTATGAAGCATTTTTGGCGTTTCTGGTCTTTCCTGTAACGGTATCACGACGCTGTTAGCTCGACTTGGTTTGTCATCAGGGACGGTTGACTTTTTAAGACGAGAGTTGATCAGTTTCCTGGAAATAAGAACAATTTCAAACGTTATATTGCTGAACTCATTAAAATGCCGACTTTTCGCTAAAGAGATGCCTACTTGGCTTTGTGTTCCAAGATTTCCTGCGCTTCGGGATACTCGCGAACAGTTTCTTGTAGACAGTCGCGGTCGAGGACGAACAATTCAGAGAAGCCTTTGGAGATGACATCTGCGGTTCGACGAGTATCGCCGCCGATGGCTAACAAACTAAATAATTTAATGCACGTTATTTCAGACGTTATGATAGCTTGTTGCAGGTGATGAATTATGAGACACCCAGTACATAATATTCTGCTAAGCGTAAAATAAGGAGCTCATTGTATACAAAACATTATTCTGTAAGTTGAAGTAGACTCATCATCGTACCCAATGATAAAATCCATGAATATTTATTTTTGTGTATGCACAACGATGTCACATTATGACGAACGTGAGATCCGTACCTGATTTCGCCAAACGCACTACCTTCGCTTAACGTCACGACGACGTCTCGACCGCTTGGTCCTCCTAGCACTTGAACGTAACCGCTGTTGACGATGAACATTTCACGTCCAACTTGTCCCTTTAAAAATATCAACCACAGTTGATGATTAAACTACAATGTTAAGAAATTTGCATTTTATATGTCGTCATTATTATAATAAAAATAAAATATCAAATTTATATTTTATATCAATATAAATTTACTAATATTGTTGTAATATTATACTCTGCTAAAACATAACGTGAATTTGTAATACTGTAAGTTAAAATTATACCTTTCGAAAAATATAATCACCAGGTAAAAACAACACGGGTTTCAATCTGAGTACAAGATCCCGTAGCAAATCACGTTGCAGGCCCTGTAATAATTTTTCAAAAATCAACAAACCCACTTAAAATGTTTTCAAGCAATTTCAGTGGTATACTTGTTACTGGCAACGTATCCAGACCCAAATTCCATAGAATGCCTGATCTGGTTTAGGCAATGTATGCAATTTGCATTGCAACAGTTAAGCATTTATTTAGATTAGGGATAAAATTTAATCCATATTTGAAATTAAATTACCTACTTTTTGCATAAATTGTTGTAAACTAACCAACATCGTTGTATACAAGATGTTATTTCATACATTGCCAAGCGAGGCTAAGTATTCTATAGAATGCCCGAATTCTATACACAGTCTCAACATATCAATCAGAATAAGTTTACCTTGAATAGTGCGACTTTCTTCAAACTGTGGTAATGTATGCACAATGCCAAATCGGAACGCGTTTTTCTCGGTAGATAATCCAGTATTGCCTCATCTTACAAAATCAACACAAAAACGGTTTAACAATTAACTAATGAAATCAACAAAAATAACGTAACTAATAAAGAACGCTTTGATGACTTACTAATGCCTTTATTTTCTTCCCAACTGTGATCGAACCACAAGCAAATGCGTTCTTGTAACTGCTTCGGTAAATGTAAACGTTCCATAAATTCGTGGATGCGATCCATCTTCATTCCATTGTCTCGTTTTCGTTTCGAAGCCGTGTTGATGATGTCTTTGATCTGCATTCGTAACCAGTGCCCGTTTTAACACGTTAGCGACATAAAGTTTGAGTTGTATTAATTTTGAAAGCGATCATCACCTGTCCGATCAAGATGGCAAAAATGAACACACCCATCAACCAACTGATCGTCATGAAAACGTACTGATTCTCTTCCGTTGGTTTCGGATTTTTGCCGATCGACGTTGCCGTTTTCAGCGCAAACAAGAAGCAACGAATATAACTGAAAATATTTAAAACAACCGTAATGGTTTCTCTCCTGCATTCCATTGTCTGCCATTGTGTTGGTTATTGGTTTTACTTTCAGTTAACTGAGTGTGACTGGGCCCATAACCTGATAACATCCATGCAAGACTAATAACTGTAGATGACAAATGAGGAAAACTGGGCCCATAACCTGATTTAAAAATAGTTTATCATGCATTCTATCATCTGTCATTGCGTTGGTTATTAGTTTTACTTTCAGTTAACTGGGTCCATAACCTGATAACATCAATGCAGGACTAATAACCAACTATGACAAATGAAGAAGACTGGGCCCATAATCTAATTTAATGGTTTCTCCAATGTCTGCCCTCATGTTGGAATTTTGGTTTACTTTGTCAACTGGACTCATAACCTGATAACATTCATGCAAGACTAATAACTAACGATGGTAAATGAGAAAGACTGAGCCCATAACCTGATTTAAAAATTGTTTCTCCTTCATTCCAATGTTTGTCATCATGTTGGTATTAGTTCTACTTTCAGTTAACTGGATGTGACTAGACCCATAACCTTATAACATCTATGCAAGAATGGCCGAGAAATGCTAGTGAGCAACCATCGGGGGGGCATAGCGAGCAAGAAAAACATAAATAAACAAAACATTGCCGCACAGTGATAGAACACAAAACAAAATCAAAATTACTACGTTAAATGTTTATATACTACACTTGGGGGGGGGTGCCAGCAGGAACGAACAATTCATCTTTGAAATGAGTGAAGTAAAATAACAGTTGAACGAATATACTACGTGAACAGAACATGCATCAATGCATACCACAGTCAGCGTTGTGAGAAGATGTACTATAATACTTAACGCATTTCCTTTGCCATCATAAACCCATAAATTGGTTCCGATACCGCAATAATCGGAGTAGGCGTAATACGCACATGCATTTAGATGTATCAGAAACAACATGTACACCATCGTTCTGATGATTCTGAAATTCCAAAAAAAAATAAGTTTGATGATGTGATGACTTTAGAGACACCCTATATATGACAGGAATATGTACCTGACAATGTGCGGAGATTTTGCATGTTCATCACACTTGTCAAAAAACTCCGAAAACACGTGATACTATAATTAAAATTTATTTAAACATCTAACATAATTCACATACAGGGTGTTCTTAAAAGATCACCTTTACATACTTTCAGTAAACGTGGCAACCTAAATATCGGAATAACGCCGAAATAAATGTAAAGCAAATCCAAAGGCATCAACGATGATAGATCGAACTAAGTAAAAATTAAAATCGTTAAAAAAAAATAATTTCAATCAATTAATAAATAATATAATTAATAAACCAAATGTCACTAACTTACAACAAAAGTTCGACTACGTAAATATGCCTTTCGTATATCTTTCAAGTCGTCCTGCAATAAAGTCATAAAAATATACATAATTGTTTCTTCCATTTTATGAACATACAAATAAAAATTCTTTGCACATTCATCAACCTTATACAGGATGTTCCTAAAAAGGTCCATTCAAATTTTAACCAGATGCTATGAATCAAAACGAAAATCAAACCCATATAAACATGGCTTCCTTCGAAGAAAACATAGGGTGAAGTCACATAAAATACATCGGATTGTCTCATACTGTACGTATGCAAATAAGTGTGCATTTTTCAGGCCTATGTTTATATGAACACTTTTGATGCATCTGTGGTTAACATTTGATTTTTAGGAACACCCTGTATCCATAAACCTACCAACCACATTCCATCGAGCAGCATTTTCGTTCTCATTCTATAAAAGATGATGTCGAGAACGTATATCAAATCCGACGCGTAATCGGCTATAAGCCAATATGCGACGTTATCCGGTTTTTGGTACGGAAAAACCATTCGTAAAAGTATACACCAACCGTTGTAAAAGAAACACATCATGACGACAAACTGCCAAAAGATCGCACTCGTACCTGTTAACGTGCACAACGTCTTTATAATTTAGTTCGTCGATAATTAACGTCCAGAAACTACGATGTGAGTAAAAATTACTTAGCGATTTGATGGGACGGTTGAATCGTCGTTTTATTTTGAATACATTCTTCTGGAGTTTGGTTTTCCGTTTGAACGGTGTGGACGTCAACGACAACTCGTCGTCCGAACGTTCTTCCAAGAACACGGTGTCGAGTTTTTTGTACAGATCATCTTCGCTTTCGTCGGCGTCGTCACTTGAGTAATCTGCAAAGTTTATCGTTGTATACTTTGTTTTTGTCATTAAAATAAAGGGTGTTCCTAAAAAAAAAAGTCTACTCAAATTTTAACAAGTTACGCATCGAAACAAAAGCAAAAAGTCCATATAAACATGGGTCCGGAAATGCATACTCATTTACATATCTACAGCGACTTCATTATCTCAGAAGGAAGCATTTTGGACCCATGTTTACATGAGTTGTTTGCTTCGTTTTGACGTACACAAAATTTGATTAGAATTTTTAGGAACACCCTGTATAGTAAAATAAAGAAAAATATTACCGCTTTCCACTTCTTCTGCAGGCGTGAGTGGTCGTTGCAAACGTTCCTTCGCACTTTTAATCCGAGCAGCAAAAGCGTTGACGAGATGATGAAGTTGATCGCCGATGATTTCTGAACTCGTTCTACAAATACACGTCCAACTCGATAAACCATCGTACAGGGTGTTCATAAATTATCACTTCAATACAAAAACGAACGGAAGTTGTAGCGATAATTTACAGACACCCTGTATATATAACTACACAAGAAAAAAAAATTTATCGCTCATGTAACATCTATATACTAAAACTTCCAAGTATCCTATACTTACATGTCTTCAACCGTTTTCGACGGTGTTTTTTGCGGAGTACCAAACCACGCTTTGACCGGAGTCAACGGCGGCGACGCATATATCGAATAATTTTTGGGATACTTCCGAGTTAACGATGACTTCGTTCCTCAAAAACATCAAAAAAAAAACAACTAAAAACTTACACAAAAAAAAACACCCTAAAACATCACAACGATGAATTGAAACATCACGATCACCTGCTATACGATCATCAATCGGCGAAACTGTTTTCGGACGTTCGTAACCGGTACCGAACGGATGAACATCATCTTTATTTGACGACGAAACAGAACGATTCACCACAGATGTCATTTGTTAAACAAATAGTATAACAAAAACGAAAATAATAAAAACGCAATTCGATGAAGAGATTTCAAGATTTGTTATCGTTCTATACTGTCATAGTATTACGAATGAGAAAAGGTAATGTCCGTATTGATTTTAATTAACGACGATTATTGTTTTGATCTTTGCAATGCTTTTACGTTGATTGAATAGAAATAATCAATAATCAATAAAGTTATTGAGAACATCGAGATCACTATAATAATAATGGATAATTGAAATAATTGAAAAATAAATAATAAATTTACATATTGAGCTATTATATGAATAGAACTTCTAATTAAATTTATAATTAAACATTAAAATTAATAATCGATTTGAATATATGTATATGTTACAGGCAATGTGTATAATCCCAGCATTGTATACGATGTCTGGCCTCTTTTGGCAAAATATGACATAAATTATACTTTATACAAATTACTTTATATAAATGCTACATTTTTCTCAACATTTACTATGCCAATGCTAATTTCATACATTCCCTAACCAGACAATGTATACATTATTGCCTGTAAACACCAGGGATACCGAGTACTTAAGTACCGAATACTTAAGTACCGAATACTTAAGTACCGAATACTTAAGTACCGAATACTTAAGTACCGAATACTTAAGTACACGTAACAAGTACATTTTAAGTACTTGGTACTTGTATTTAAGTACAAACTA